>JAPZQD010000031.1:0-195286 GCA_036971965.1 Nyctalus aviator | reverse complement strand
AATGATACATTTAACTGAGGTGTTAGGCTTTTCAAAGCTACTTAATTGGATTATTTCTCTCTTTCAAGCTTTGTGTGACCTACATTTAAAGTTCTAGACTCCTTCAAGTACAAAATATAGGATTCATACACTGCTTAATGTGCTCACAACTCGAATTAAGGAATTCCTGGATGTTAGACAACTTTTCTACACTAAGAACTAATTTGGAGAATTCGTTTCACCTTTTCTAATCGAGTTCTCATCTATTTATTGCTTTTTCTCTGAATTATTCATGTTTTCATATAGGTTCCTATATTAGGCCATCTTGACCAAGTATAAGCATTGCCCATATATACAAACAACTTCCTGCACACTGTTATGAACAAAAGAAGCTGGAGAACACTGTCCCTCAACTATGTTATAGCGTGTAATGTTACATTACAGTGAACTGTATTGCTTTCCAACGTTGCTCAATTTGCTGATTTCTCTCTTTCAAGCCTTGTGTGACACACATGTAAAGTTCTAGGCTAAGTAAAGAAAAGAGGGTTCACACACTGTTTATTGTGTTCTTAACTGTAATTAAGAATTTCCTGGATATTAGAAATATTTTGTACACTAAGAACTGACTTGCACAATCGGTTTCAGCTTTTCTAAAGGAATTCTCATCAATTTACTGACATTTTCCCTGAATTATTCATGTTTTCATATAGTTTCCTATATTCGGTCTTCTTGTCCAAGGATAAGCATTACCCATATATAAAATCAACTTCCTACAAACTGTTATGAACAGAAGAAGCTCGAGAAGACTGTACCTCAACTATGTTATAGAGTGTAATGCTATATTATCATGAACTGTAAGGGTTTCCTATGCTGCTCAATGGGAATACTTCTCTATTACAATGGTATTCTTACTTGCTTGACAAAAATTTTCCTTTCTAGGCTCATTAATGTACCCAATATATGGTTCATTCACTGATCAATGTGCTCAGAACTCTAATTATGCTTTCCTAGATGGTAGATACCTTTTATACACAAACAAAGGACTTGGAGAAGTATTTTATGCATGTTCTATGGGAGTTCACATTAATTTACTGTTATTTCCCAGAATTACTGATGTTTTCTTGTAGTTTCTAACATTAGACCAAGAATAAGCATTGGGAATATTTACAAACAACTACCTAAACACTGTTATGAACCTGAAAAGCTCGGGAACATTGTCTCTAAACTATATTTTAGAGTGTAATGATACATTTCAGTGAAGTGTAATTAAATGCTATTCAATTTGTTTTTTCTCTCATTCAAGCAATGTGAGACATACATTTAAGTTTCTTGGTTCCTTGAAGTAAAAAATATAGGATTCATACACTGTTTAATGTGCTGTCAACTTGAATTAAGAAATTCTTGTATTTTAGATACCTTTTCTACACTAAGAACTGGCTTGGAGAATCTGTTTCTGTTGTTCTAAACCAGTTCTCATCTATTTACTGCCGTTTTCTCTGAATTATTCATGTTTTCATGTAGTTTCCTATATTCGGCCTTCTCATCCAAGTATTAGCAGTGCCCACATATACAAACAATTTCCTACACACTGTAATGTGCATAGGAAGCCTGAAAACATAGTCCCCCAACTATGATATAGAGTGTAATGCTGCATTACAGTGAACTTTAAGGTTTTCCAAAGATCGGGAACATTGTGTCTCAAGTATGTAATAGAGTTTAATGATACATTTCAATGAGGTGTTAGGCTTTTCAAAGCAACTTAATTGGCTTATTTCTCTCTCTTTCAACCTTCTGTGACATACATTTCAAGGTCTAGGCACTTTTAAGTAAAAAATATAGGATTCATACATTGTTTAATGTGCTCTCAACTCGAATTAAGGAATTACTGGATGTTAGATACATTTTCGACACTAAGAACTGACTTGGAGAATTCATTTCAGCTGTCCAAAACGAGTTCTCATATATTTACTGCCATTTTCTCTGAATTATTCATGTTTTCATGTAGTTTCCTATATTCGGCCATCTTGTCAAGTATAAACATTGCCCACATATACAAACAACTTCCCTCACGCTGTTATGAACAGAAGAAACTCGAGAACACTGTCCCTCAACTATGTTATAGAGTGTATTGCTACATTACAGTGAACTGTAATGCTTTCCATTGTTGCTCAATTTCCTGATTTCTCCCTTTCAAGCCTTGTGTGACACACAGTAAAGTTCAAGGCTACCTTAAGAAATTAAATAGGTTTCTTACGCTGTTTAATGTGTTCTTAACTCTAATTAAGTATTTCATGGATCTTAGATACCTTGTCTACACTAAGAACTGACTTGGAGAATGTGTTTCTCCTGTTCTAAACCAGTTCTCTTCTACTTACTGCCATTTTCTCTAAATTATTCATGTTTTCATGTAGTTTCCTATAATCGGCATTCTCGTCCAAGTATTAGCATTGCCCACATATACAAACAACGTCCTACACACTGTAATGAGCAGAGGAAGCCTGAGAACATTGTACCTCAACTATGATATAGAGTGTAATGCTACATTTCAGTGAACTGTAAGGCATTCCAAAGCTGCTTAATGAGTTTATTTCTCTATTGAAATGGTATTCTGCCTTTTATGACACACATTTACCATTCTAGGCTCATTTAAGTAAAAATATGTGATTCATACACTGTTTAACGTGATCTGAAGTATAATTAAGGCTTTCTTGGATTATAGAGACCTTTTATACACAAACAAAAGACTTGGAGAATGTTTTTATCATGTTTTATGCGAGTTTTCATCAATTTACTGTCATTTTCCCAGAATGCATGATATTTTCTTGTAATTTCTAACATTTGGCCAGAAATAATCATTGGGAACATGGACAAACAACTACCTAAACACTGCTATAAAACTTAAAAGCTTGGGAACATTGTCTCTAAACTATGTAATAGAGTTTAAAGATACATTTCAGTGAAGTGTAATTAAAAGCTACTCAATTCTTATTTCCCTCTTTTAAGCTTTGTGTGACATACATTTAAGTTTCTATGTTCCTTTAAGTAAAAAATATAGGATTCATATACTGTTTAATGCTCTCAACTTGAATTAAGGAATTCTTGGATGTTGATACCTTTTCTACACTAAGAACTGACTTGGAGAATCTGTTTCTGCTGTTCTAAACAAATTCTCATCTATTTACTGCTATTTTCTCTGAATTATTCATGTTTTCATGTAGTTTCCTATATTCTGCCTTCTCGTCCAAGTATTAGCATCGCCCACATATACAAACAACATCCTACACACTGGTATGAGCAGAGGAAGCCTGAGAACATTTTCCCTTAAATATGATATAGAGTGTAATGCTACATTACAGTGAACTGTAAGGATTTCCGAAGCTCGGGAACATTGTCTCTCAAGTTTGTTATAGAGTTTAATGATACATTTAACTGAGGTGTTAGGCTTTTCAAAGCTACTTAATTGGATTATTTCTCTCTTTCAAGCTTCGTGTGAGCTACATTTAAAGTTCTAGACTCCTTCAAGTACAAAATATAGGATTCATACACTGCTTAATGTGCTCACAACTCGAATTAAGGAATTCCTGGATGTTAGACAACTTTTCTACACTAAGAACTAATTTGGAGAATTCGTTTCACCTTTTCTAATCGAGTTCTCATCTATTTAATGCCATTTTCTCTCAATTATTCATGTTTTCATGTAGTTTCCTATATTTGGCCATCTGGTCCAAGTATAAGTATTGCCCACATATACAAACAATTTCCTACACACTGTTATGAACACAAGAAGCTTGAGAACACTTTCCCTCAACTATGTTATAGAGTGTAATGCTACATTACAGTGAACTGTACTGTTTTCCAACGTTGCTCAATTTGCTGATTTCTCTCTTTCAAGCCTTCTCTGACACACATGTAAAGTTCTAGGCTACTTTAAATAATAATAAAAAAGTTTCATACACTGTTTATTTTGTTCTTAACTCTAATTAAGTGTTTCTTGGATCTTAGATACCTTTTCTACACTAAGAACTGATTTGCACAATCGGATTCAGCTTTTCTAAAGGAGTTCTCATCAATTTACTGACATTTTCCCTGAATTATTCATGTTTTCATATAGTTTCCTATATTCGGTCTTCTTGTCCAAGTATAAGCATTGCCCATAAATAAAATCAACTTCCTACAAACTGTTATGAACAGAAGAAGCTCGAGAAGACTGTCTCTCAACTATGTTATTGAGTGTAATGCTACATTATCATGAACTATAAGGGTTTCCAAAGTTGCTTAATGGGTTTATTTCTCTATTTCAATGGTATTCTTACTTGCTTGACAAAAATTTTCCTTTCTAGGCTCATTAAAGTAAATAATATATGATTCATTCACTGATCAATGTGATCTGAACACTAATTATGCTTTCCTGGATCGTAGATACCTTTTATAAACAAACAAAGGACTTAGAGAAGTGTTTTATACATGTTTTATGGGAGTTCTCATTAATTTACTGTTATTTTCCCAGAATCACTGATGTTTTCTTGTAGTTTCTAAAATTAGACCAAGAATAAGCATTGGGAACATTTACAAACAACTACCTAAACACTGTTATGAACCTGAAAAGTTCAGGAACATTTTCTCTCAACTATATTTTAGAGTGTAATGATACATTTAAGTGAAGTGTAATTAAATGCTATTCAATTTGTTTTTTCTCTCATTCAAGCTTTGTGGGACATACATTTAAGTTTCTTGGTTCCTTTAAGTAGAAAATATAGGATTTATACACTGTTTAATGTGCTCTCAACTCGAATTAAGGAATTCCTGTATGTTAGATACCTTTTGTATACTTAGAAATGACTTGGAGAGTCTGTTTCTGCTCTTCTAAACAAGTTCTCATCTATTTACTGCCATTATCTCTGAATTATTCATGTTTTCATGTAGTTTCCTATATTCTGCCTTCTCATCCAAGTATTAGCATTGCCCACATATACAAACAACTTCCTACACACTGTTTGGAGCAGAGGAAGCCTGAGAACATTGTCCCTCAACTATGATATAGAGTGTAATGCTGCATTACAGTGAACTGTAAGGTTTTCCAAAGATCGGGAACATTGTCTCTCAAGTATGTAATAGAGTTTAATGATACATTTCATAGAGGTGGTAGGCTTTTCAAAGCTACTTAATTGGCTTATTTCTCTCTCTTTCAACCTTCGTGTGACATACATTTCAAGGTCTAGGCACTTTTAAGTAAAAAATATAGGATTCATACATTGTTTAATGTGCTCTCAACTCGAATTAAGGAATTACTGGATGTTAGATACATTTTCGACACTAAGAACTGACTTGGAGAATTCATTTCAGCTGTCCAAAACGAGTTCTCATATATTTACTGCCATTTTCTCTGAATTATTCATGTTTTCATGTAGTTTCCAATATTCGGCCATCTTGTCAAGTATAAACATTGCCCACATATACAGACAACTTCCCTCACACTGTTATGAAAAGAAGAAACTCGAGAACACTGTCCCTCAACTATGTTATAGAGTGTATTGCTACATTACAGTGAACTGTAATGCTTTCCATTGTTGCTCAATTTGCTGATTTCTCCCTTTCAAGCCTTGTGTGATACACAGTAAAGTTCAAGGCTACCTTAAGAAATTAAATAGGTTTCTTACACTGTTTAATGTTTTCTTAACTCTAATTAAGTATTTCATGGATCTTAGATACCTTGTCTACACTAAGAACTGACTTGGAGAATGTGTTTCTCCTGTTCTAAACCAGTTCTCTTCTACTTACTGCCATTTTCTCTAAATTATTCATGTTTTCATGTAGTTTCCTATAATCGGCATTCTCGTCCAAGTATTAGCATTGCCCACATATACAAACAACTTCCTACACACTGTAATGAGCAGAGGAAGCCTGAGAACATTGTACCTCAACTATGATATAGAGTGTAATGCTACATTACCGTGAACTGTAAGGCATTCCAAAGCTGCTTAATGAGTTTATTTCTCTATTGAAATGGTATTCTGCCTTTTATGACACACATTTACCATTCTAGGCTCATTTAAGTAAAAATATGTGATTCATACACTGTTTAACGTGATCTGAAGTATAATTAAGGCTTTCTTGGATTATAGAGACCTTTTATACACAAACAAAAGACTTGGAGAATGTTTTTATCATGTTTTATGCGAGTTTTCATCAATTTACTGTTATTTTCCCAGAATGCATGATATTTTCTTGTAATTTCTAACATTTGGCCAGAAATAATCATTGGGAACATGGACAAACAACTACCTAAACACTGCTATAAAACTTAAAAGCTCGGGAACATTGTCTCTAAACTATGTAATAGAGTTTAAAGATACATTTCAGTGAAGTGTAATTAAAAGCTACTCAATTCTTATTTCCCTCTTTTAAGCTTTGTGTGACATACATTTAAGTTTCTAGGTTCCTTTAAGTAAAAAATATAGGATTCATACACTGTTTAATGCTCTCAACTTGAATTAAGGAATTCTTGGATGTTGATACCTTTTCTACACTAAGAACTGAGTTGGAGAATCTGTTTCTGCTGTTCTAAACAAATTCTCATCTATTTACTGCTATTTTCTCTGAATTATTCATGTTTTCATGTAGTTTCCTATATTTGGCCTTCTCGTCCAAGTATTAGCATCGCCCACATATACAAACAACATCCTACGCACTGGTATGAGCAGAGGAAGCCTGAGAACATTTTCCCTCAAATATGATATAGAGTGTAATGCTACATTACAGTGAACTGTAAGGATTTCCGAAGCTCGGGAATATTGTCTCTCAAGTTTGTTATAGAGTTTAATGATACATGTAACTGAGGTGTGAGGCTTTTCAAAGCTACTTAATTGGATTATTTCTCTCTTTCAAGCTTTGTGTGACCTACATTTAAAGTTCTAGACTCCTTCAAGTACAAAATATAGGATTCATTCACTGCTTAATGTGCTCACAACTCGAATTAAGGAATTCCTGGATGTTAGACAACTTTTCTACACTAAGAACTAATTTGGAGAATTCGTTTCACCTTTTCTAATCGAGTTCCCATCTATTTAATGCCATTTTCTCTCAATTATTCATGTTTTCATGTAGTTTCCTATATTTGGCCATCTGGTCCAAGTATAAGTATTGCCCACATATACAAACAACTTCCTACACACTGTTATGAACAGAAGAAGCTTGAGAACACTTTCCCTCAACTATGTTATAGAGTGTAATGCTACATTACAGTGAACTGTACTGTTTTCCAACGTTGCTCAATTTGCTGATTTCTCTCTTTCAAGCCTTCTCTGACACACATGTAAAGTTCTAGGCTACTTTAAATAATAATAAAAAAGTTTCATACACTGTTTATTTTGTTCTTAACTCTAATTAAGTGTTTCTTGGATCTTAGATACCTTTTCTACACTAAGAACTGATTTGCACAATCGGATTCAGCTTTTCTAAAGGAGTTCTCATCAATTTACTGACATTTTCCCTGAATTATTCATGTTTTCATATAGTTTCCTATATTCGGTCTTCTTGTCCAAGTATAAGCATTGCCCATAAATAAAATCAACTTCCTACAAACTGTTATGAACAGAAGAAGCTCGAGAAGACTGTCTCTCAACTATGTTATTGAGTGTAATGCTACATTATCATGAACTATAAGGGTTTCCAAAGTTGCTTAATGGGTTTATTTCTCTATTTCAATGGTATTCTTACTTGCTTGACAAAAATTTTCCTTTCTAGGCTCATTAAAGTAAATAATATATGATTCATTCACTGATCAATGTGATCTGAACACTAATTATGCTTTCCTGGATCGTAGATACCTTTTATAAACAAACAAAGGACTTAGAGAAGTGTTTTATACATGTTTTATGGGAGTTCTCATTAATTTACTGTTATTTTCCGAGAATCACTGATGTTTTCTTGTAGTTTCTAAAATTAGACCAAGAATAAGCATTGGGAACATTTACAAACAACTACCTAAACACTGTTATGAACCTGAAAAGTTCAGGAACATTTTCTCTCAACTATATTTTAGAGTGTAATGATACATTTAAGTGAAGTGTAATTAAATGCTATTCAATTTGTTTTTTCTCTCATTCAAGCTTTGTGGGACATACATTTAAGTTTCTTGGTTCCTTTAAGTAGAAAATATAGGATTTATACACTGTTTAATGTGCTCTCAACTCGAATTAAGGAATTCCTGTATGTTAGATACCTTTTGTATACTTAGAAATGACTTGGAGAGTCTGTTTCTGCTCTTCTAAACAAGTTCTCATCTATTTACTGCCATTATCTCTGAATTATTCATGTTTTCATGTAGTTTCCTATATTCTGCCTTCTCATCCAAGTATTAGCATTGCCCACATATACAAACAACTTCCTACACACTGTTTGGAGCAGAGGAAGCCTGAGAACATTGTCCCTCAACTATGATATAGAGTGTAATGCTGCATTACAGTGAACTGTAAGGTTTTCCAAAGATCGGGAACATTGTCTCTCAAGTATGTAATAGAGTTTAATGATACATTTCATAGAGGTGGTAGGCTTTTCAAAGCTACTTAATTGGCTTATTTCTCTCTCTTTCAACCTTCATGTGACATACATTTCAAGGTCTAGGCACTTTTAAGTAAAAAATATAGGATTCATACATTGTTTAATGTGCTCTCAACTCGAATTAAGGAATTACTGGATGTTAGATACATTTTCGACACTAAGAACTGACTTGGAGAATTCATTTCAGCTGTCCAAAACGAGTTCTCATATATTTACTGCCATTTTCTCTGAATTATTCATGTTTTCATGTAGTTTCCAATATTCGGCCATCTTGTCAAGTATAAACATTGCCCACATATACAGACAACTTCCCTCACACTGTTATGAAAAGAAGAAACTCGAGAACACTGTCCCTCAACTATGTTATAGAGTGTATTGCTACATTACAGTGAACTGTAATGCTTTCCATTGTTGCTCAATTTGCTGATTTCTCCCTTTCAAGCCTTGTGTGATACACAGTAAAGTTCAAGGCTACCTTAAGAAATTAAATAGGTTTCTTACGCTGTTTAATGTGTTCTTAACTCTAATTAAGTATTTCATGGATCTTAGGTACCTTGTCTACACTAAGAACTGACTTGGAGAATCTGTTTCTGCTGTTCTAAACGAGTTCTCTTCTACTTACTGCCATTTTCTCTGAAATTATTCATGTTTTCATGTAGTTTCCTATAATCGGCATTCTCGTCCAAGTATTAGCATTGCCCACATATACAAACAACTTCCTACACACTGTAATGAGCAGAGGAAGCCTGAGAACATTGTACCTCAACTATGATATAGAGTGTAATGCTACATTACCGTGAACTGTAAGGCATTCCAAAGCTGCTTAATGAGTTTATTTCTCTATTGAAATGGTATTCTGCCTTTTATGACACACTTTTACCGTTCTAGGCTCATTTAAGTAAAAACATGTGATTCATACACTGTTTAACATGATCTGAAGTATAATTAAGGCTTTCTTGGATTATAGATACCTTTTATACACAAACAAAAGACTTGGAGAATGGTTTTATCATGTTTTATGCGAGTTTTCATCAATTTACTGTTATTTTCCCAGAATGCATGATATTTTCTTGTAATTTCTAACATTTGGCCAGAAATAATCATTGGGAACATGGACAAACAACTACCTAAACACTGCTATAAAACTTAAAAGCTCGGGAACATTGTCTCTAAACTATGTAATAGAGTTTAAAGATACATTTCAGTGAAGTGTAATTAAAAGCTACTCAATTCTTATTTCCCTCTTTTAAGCTTTGTGTGACATACATTTAAGTTTCTAGGTTCCTTTAAGTAAAAAATATAGGATTCATACACTGTTTAATGCTCTCAACTTGAATTAAGGAATTCTTGGATGTTGATACCTTTTCTACACTAAGAACTGAGTTGGAGAATCTGTTTCTGCTGTTCTAAACAAATTCTCATCTATTTACTGCTATTTTCTCTGAATTATTCATGTTTTCATGTAGTTTCCTATATTTGGCCTTCTCGTCCAAGTATTAGCATCGCCCACATATACAAACAACATCCTACGCACTGGTATGAACAGAGGAAGCCTGAGAACATTTTCCCTCAAATATGATATAGAGTGTAATGCTACATTACAGTGAACTGTAAGGATTTCCGAAGCTCGGGAATATTGTCTCTCAAGTTTGTTATAGAGTTTAATGATACATTTAACTGAGGTATTTGGCTTTTCAAAGCTACTTAATTGGATTATTTCTCTCTTTCAAGCTTTGTGTGACCTACATTTAAAGTTCTAGACTCCTTCAAGTACAAAATATAGGATTCATTCACTGCTTAATGTGCTCACAACTCGAATTAAGGAATTCCTGGATGTTAGACACCTTTTCTACACTAAGAACTAATTTGGAGAATTCGTTTCACCTTTTCTAATCGAGTTCCCATCTATTTAATGCCATTTTCTCTCAATTATTCATGTTTTCATGTAGTTTCCTATATTTGGCCATCTGGTCCAAGTATAAGTATTGCCCACATATACAAACAACTTCCTACACACTGTTATGAACAGAAGAAGCTTGAGAACACTTTCCCTCAACTATGTTATAGAGCAGTGAACTGTACTGTTTTCCAACGTTGCTCAATTTGCTGATTTCTCTCTTTCAAGCCTTCTCTGACACACATGTAAAGTTCTAGGCTACTTTAAATAATAATAAAAAAGTTTCATACACTGTTTATTTTGTTCTTAACTCTAATTAAGTGTTTCTTGGATCTTAGATACCTTTTCTACACTAAGAACTGATTTGCACAATCGGATTCAGCTTTTCTAAAGGAGTTCTCATCAATTTACTGACATTTTCCCTGAATTATTCATGTTTTCATATAGTTTCCTATATTCGGTCTTCTTGTCCAAGGATAAGCATTACCCATATATAAAATCAACTTCCTACAAACTGTTATGAACAGAAGAAGCTCGAGAAGACTGTCTCTCAACTATGTTATTGAGTGTAATGCTACATTATCATGAACTGTAAGGGTTTCCAAAGTTGCTTAATGGGTTTATTTCTCTATTTCAATGGTATTCTTACTTGCTTGACAAAAATTTTCCTTTCTAGGCTCATTAAAGTAAACAATATATGATTCATTCACTGATCAATGTGATCTGAACTCTAATTATGCTTTCCTGGATCGTAGATACCTTTTATAAACAAACAAAGGACTTGGAGAAGTGTTTTATACATGTTCTATGGGAGTTCTCATTAATTTACTGTTATTTTTCCAGAATCACTGATGTTTTCTTGTAGTTTCTAAAATTAGACCAAGAATAAGCATTGGGAACATTTACAAACAACTACCTAAACACTGTTATGAACCTGAAAAGTTCAGGAACATTTTCTCTCAACTATATTTTAGAGTGTAATGATACATTTCAGTGAAGTGTAATTAAATGCTATTCAATTTGTTTTTTCTCTCATTCAAGCTTTGTGGGACATACATTTAAGTTTCTTGGTTCCTTTATGTAGAAAATATAGGATTCATACACTGTTTAATGTGCTCTCAACTCGAATTAAGGAATTCCTGTATGTTAGATACCTTTTGTAGACTCAGAAATGACTTGGAGAGTCTGTTTCTGCTCTTCTAAACAAGTTCTCATCTATTTACTGCCATTATCTCTGAATTATTCATGTTTTCATGTAGTTTCCTATATTCTGCCTTCTCATCCAAGTATTAGCATTGCCCACATATACAAACAACTTCCTACACACTGTTTGGAGCAGAGGAAGCCTGAGAACATTGTCCCTCAACTATGATATAGAGTGTAATGCTGCATTACAGTGAACTGTAAGGTTTTCCAAAGATCGGGAACATTGTCTCTCAAGTATGTAATAGAGTTTAATGATACATTTCATAGAGGTGGTAGGCTTTTCAAAGCTACTTAATTGGCTTATTTCTCTCTCTTTCAACCTTCGTGTGACATACATTTCAAGGTCTAGGCACTTTTAAGTAAAAAATATAGGATTCATACATTGTTTAATGTGCTCTCAACTCGAATTAAGGAATTACTGGATGTTAGATACATTTTCGACACTAAGAACTGACTTGGAGAATTCATTTCAGCTGTCCAAAACGAGTTCTCATATATTTACTGCCATTTTCTCTGAATTATTCATGTTTTCATGTAGTTTCCAATATTCGGCCATCTTGTCAAGTATAAACATTGCCCACATATACAGACAACTTCCCTCACACTGTTATGAAAAGAAGAAACTCGAGAACACTGTCCCTCAACTATGTTATAGAGTGTATTGCTACATTACAGTGAACTGTAATGCTTTCCATTGTTGCTCAATTTGCTGATTTCTCCCTTTCAAGCCTTGTGTGATACACAGTAAAGTTCAAGGCTACCTTAAGAAATTAAATAGGTTTCTTACACTGTTTAATGTTTTCTTAACTCTAATTAAGTATTTCATGGATCTTAGATACCTTGTCTACACTAAAAACTGACTTGGAGAATCTGTTTCTCCAGTTCTAAACGAGTTCTCTTCTACTTACTGCCATTTTCTCTAAATTATTCATATTCTCATGTAGTTTCCTATAATCGGCATTCTCGTCCAAGTATTAGCATTGCCCACATATACAAACAACTTCCTACACACTGTAATGAGCAGAGGAAGCCTGAGAACATTGTACCTCAACTATGATATAGAGTGTAATGCTACATTACCGTGAACTGTAAGGCATTCCAAAGCTGCTTAATGAGTTTATTTCTCTATTGAAATGGTATTCTGCCTTTTATGACACACATTTACCATTCTAGGCTCATTTAAGTAAAAACATGTGATTCATACACTGTTTAACATGATCTGAAGTATAATTAAGGCTTTCTTGGATTATAGATACCTTTTATACACAAACAAAAGACTTGGAGAATGGTTTTATCATGTTTTATGCGAGTTTTCATCAATTTACTGTTATTTTCCCAGAATGCATGATATTTTCTTGTAATTTCTAACATTTGGCCAGAAATAATCATTGGGAACATGGACAAACAACTACCTAAACACTGCTATAAAACTTAAAAGCTCGGGAACATTGTCTCTAAACTATGTAATAGAGTTTAAAGATACATTTCAGTGAAGTGTAATTAAAAGCTACTCAATTCTTATTTCCCTCTTTTAAGCTTTGTGTGACATACATTTAAGTTTCTAGGTTCCTTTAAGTAAAAAATATAGGATTCATACACTGTTTAATGCTCTCAACTTGAATTAAGGAATTCTTGGATGTTGATACCTTTTCTACACTAAGAACTGAGTTGGAGAATCTGTTTCTGCTGTTCTAAACAAATTCTCATCTATTTACTGCTATTTTCTCTGAATTATTCATGTTTTCATGTAGTTTCCTATATTTGGCCTTCTCGTCCAAGTATTAGCATCGCCCACATATACAAACAACATCCTACGCACTGGTATGAACAGAGGAAGCCTGAGAACATTTTCCCTCAAATATGATATAGAGTGTAATGCTACATTACAGTGAACTGTAAGGATTTCCGAAGCTCGGGAATATTGTCTCTCAAGTTTGTTATAGAGTTTAATGATACATTTAACTGAGGTATTTGGCTTTTCAAAGCTACTTAATTGGATTATTTCTCTCTTTCAAGCTTTGTGTGACCTACATTTAAAGTTCTAGACTCCTTCAAGTACAAAATATAGGATTCATTCACTGCTTACTGTGCTCACAACTCGAATTAAGGAATTCCTGGATGTTAGACACCTTTTCTACACTAAGAACTAATTTGGAGAATTCGTTTCACCTTTTCTAATCGAGTTCCCATCTATTTAATGCCATTTTCTCTCAATTATTCATGTTTTCATGTAGTTTCCTATATTTGGCCATCTGGTCCAAGTATAAGTATTGCCCACATATACAAACAACTTCCTACACACTGTTATGAACAGAAGAAGCTTGAGAACACTTTCCCTCAACTATGTTATAGAGCAGTGAACTGTACTGTTTTCCAACGTTGCTCAATTTGCTGATTTCTCTCTTTCAAGCCTTCTCTGACACACATGTAAAGTTCTAGGCTACTTTAAATAATAATAAAAAAGTTTCATACACTGTTTATTTTGTTCTTAACTCTAATTAAGTGTTTCTTGGATCTTAGATACCTTTTCTACACTAAGAACTGATTTGCACAATCGGATTCAGCTTTTCTAAAGGAGTTCTCATCAATTTACTGACATTTTCCCTGAATTATTCATGTTTTCATATAGTTTCCTATATTCGGTCTTCTTGTCCAAGGATAAGCATTACCCATATATAAAATCAACTTCCTACAAACTGTTATGAACAGAAGAAGCTCGAGAAGACTGTCTCTCAACTATGTTATTGAGTGTAATGCTACATTATCATGAACTGTAAGGGTTTCCAATGTTGCTTAATGGGTTTATTTCTCTATTTCAATGGTATTCTTACTTGCTTGACAAAAATTTTCCTTTCTAGGCTCATTAAAGTAAACAATATATGATTCATTCACTGATCAATGTGATCTGAACTCTAATTATGCTTTCCTGGATCGTAGATACCTTTTATAAACAAACAAAGGACTTGGAGAAGTATTTTATGCATGTTCTATGGGAGTTCTCATTAATTTACTGTTATTTTCCCAGAATCACTGATGTTTTCTTGTAGTTTCTAAAATTAGACCAAGAATAAGCATTGGGAACATTTACAAACAACTACCTAAACACTGTTATGAACCTGAAAAGTTCAGGAACATTTTCTCTCAACTATATTTTAGAGTGTAATGATACATTTCAGTGAAGTGTAATTAAATGCTATTCAATTTGTTTTTTCTCTCATTCAAGCTTTGTGGGACATACATTTAAGTTTCTTGGTTCCTTTATGTAGAAAATATAGGATTCATACACTGTTTAATGTGCTCTCAACTCGAATTAAGGAATTCCTGTATGTTAGATACCTTTTCTATACTAAGAACTGACTTGGAGAGTCTGTTTCTGCTCTTCTAAACAAGTTCTCATCTATTTACTGCCATTATCTCTGAATTATTCATGTTTTCATGTAGTTTCCTATATTCTGCCTTCTCGTCCAAGTATTAGCATTGCCCACATATACAAACAACTTCCTACACACTGTTTGGAGCAGAGGAAGCCTGAGAACATTGTCCCTCAACTATGATATAGAGTGTAATGCTGCATTACAGTGAACTGTAAGGTTTTCCAAAGATCGGGAACATTGTCTCTCAAGTATGTAATAGAGTTTAATGATACATTTCATAGAGGTGGTAGGCTTTTCAAAGCTACTTAATTGGCTTATTTCTCTCTCTTTCAACCTTCGTGTGACATACATTTCAAGGTCTAGGCACTTTTAAGTAAAAAATATAGGATTCATACATTGTTTAATGTGCTCTCAACTCGAATTAAGGAATTACTGGATGTTAGATACATTTTCGACACTAAGAACTGACTTGGAGAATTCATTTCAGCTGTCCAAAACGAGTTCTCATATATTTACTGCCATTTTCTCTGAATTATTCATGTTTTCATGTAGTTTCCAATATTCGGCCATCTTGTCAAGTATAAACATTGCCTACATATACAGACAACTTCCCTCACACTGTTATGAAAAGAATAAACTCGAGAACACTGTCCCTCAACTATGTTATAGAGTGTATTGCTACATTACAGTGAACTGTAATGCTTTCCATTGTTGTTCAATTTGCTGATTTCTCCATTTCAAGCCTTGTGTGACACACGGGTAAAGTTCAAGGCTACCTTAAGAAATTAAATAGGTTTCTTACGCTGTTTAATGTGTTCTTAACTCTAATTAAGTATTTCATGGATCTTAGGTACCTTGTCTACACTAAGAACTGACTTGGAGAATCTGTTTCTGCTGTTCTAAACCAGTTCTCTTCTACTTACTGCCATTTTCTCTGAATTATTCATGTTTTCATGTAGTTTCCTATAATCGGCATTCTCGTGCAAGTACTAGCATTGCCCACATATACAAACAACTTCCTACACACTGTAATGAGCAGAGGAAGCCTGAGAACATTGTACCTCAACTATGATATAGAGTGTAATGCTACATTACAGTGAACTGTAAGGCATTCCAAAGCTGCTTAATGAGTTTATTTCTCTATTGAAATGGTATTCTGCCTTTTATGACACACTTTTACCGTTCTATGCTCATTTAAGTAAAAATATGTGATTCATACACTGTTTAACGTGATCTGAAGTATAATTAAGGCTTTCTTGGATTATAGATACCTTTTATACACAAACAAAAGACTTGGAGAATGGTTTTATCATGTTTTATGCGAGTTTTCATCAATTTACTGTTATTTTCCCAGAATGCATGATATTTTCTTGTAATTTCTAACATTTGGCCAGAAATAATCATTGGGAACATGGACAAACAACTACCTAAACACTGCTATAAAACTTAAAAGCTCGGGAACATTGTCTCTAAACTATGTAATAGAGTTTAAAGATACATTTCAGTGAAGTGTAATTAAAAGCTGCTCAATTCTTATTTCCCTCTTTTAAGCTTTCTGTGACATACAGTTAAGTTTCTAGGTTCCTTTAAGTAAAAAATATAGGATTCATACACTGTTTAATTCTCTCAACTTGAATTACGGAATTCTTGGATGTTGATACCTTTTCTACACTAAGAACTGACTTGGAGAATCTGTTTCTGCTGTTCTAAACAAATTCTCATCTATTTACTGCTATTTTCTCTGAATTATTCATGTTTTCATGTAGTTTCCTATATTTGGCCTTCTCGTCCAAGTATCAGCATCGCCCACATATAAAACAACATCCTACACACTGGTATGAGCAGAGGAAGCCTGAGAACATTTTCCCTCAAATATGATATAGAGTGTAATGCTACATTACAGTGAACTGTAAGGATTTCCGAAGCTCGGGAACATTGTCTCTCAAGTTTGTTATAGAGTTTAATGATACATTTAACTGAGGTGTTAGGCTTTTCAAAGCTACTTAATTGGATTATTTCTCTCTTTCAAGCTTTGTGTGACCTACATTTAAAGTTCTAGACTCCTTCAAGTACAAAATATAGGATTCATACACTGCTTAATGTGCTCACAACTCGAATTAAGGAATTCCTGGATGTTAGACAACTTTTCTACACTAAGAACTAATTTGGAGAATTCGTTTCACCTTTTCTAATTGAGTTCTCATCTATTTAATGCCATTTTCTCTCAATTATTCATGTTTTCATGTAGTTTCCTATATTTGGCCATCTGGTCCAAGTATAAGTATTGCCCACATATACAAACAACTTCCTACACACTGTTATGAACAGAAGAAGCTTGAGAACACTTTCCCTCAACTATGTTATAGAGTGTAATGCTACATTACAGTGAACTGTACTGTTTTCCAACGTTGCTCAAGTTGCTGATTTCTCTCTTTCAAGCCTTCTCTGACACACATGTAAAGTTCTAGGCTACTTTAAATAATAATAAAAAAGTTTCATACACTGTTTATTTTGTTCTTAACTCTAAGTAAGTGTTTCTTGGATCTTAGATACCTTTTCTACACTAAGAACTGATTTGCACAATCGGATTCAGCTTTTCTAAAGGAGTTATCAATTTACTGACATTTTCCCTGAATTATTCATGTTTTCATATAGTTTCCTATATTCGGTCTTCTTGTCCAAGTATAAGCATTGCCCATATATAAAATCAACTTCCTACAAACTGTTATGAACAGAAGCTCGAGAAGACTGTCTCTCAACTATGTTATTGAGTGTAATGCTACATTATCATGAACTGTAAGGGTTTCCAATGTTGCTTAATGGGTTTATTTCTCTATTTCAATGGTATTCTTACATGCTTGACAAAAATTTTCCTTTCTAGGCTCATTAAAGTAAACAATATATGATTCATTCACTGATCAATGTGATCTGAACTCTAATTATGCTTTCCTGGATCGTAGATACCTTTTATAAACAAACAAAGGACTTGGAGAAGTATTTTATGCATGTTCTATGGGAGTTCTCATTAATTTACTGTTATTTTCCCAGAATCACTGATGTTTTCTTGTAGTTTCTAAAATTAGACCAAGAATAAGCATTGGGAACATTTACAAACAACTACCTAAACACTGTTATGAACCTGAAAAGTTCAGGAACATTTTCTCTCAACTATATTTTAGAGTGAAATGATACATTTCAGTGAAGTGTAATTAAATGCTATTCAATTTGTTTTTTCTCTCATTCAAGCTTTGTGGGACATACATTTAAGTTTCTTGGTTCCTTTATGTAGAAAATATAGGATTCATACACTGTTTAATGTGCTCTCAACTCGAATTAAGGAATTCCTGTATGTTAGATACCTTTTCTATACTAAGAACTGACTTGGAGAGTCTGTTTCTGCTCTTCTAAACAAGTTCTCATCTATTTACTGCCATTATCTCTGAATTATTCATGTTTTCATGTAGTTTCCTATATTCTGCCTTCTCGTCCAAGTATTAGCATTGCCCACATATACAAACAACTTCCTACACAATGTAATGAGCAGAGGAAGCCTGAGAACATTGTACCGCAACTATGATATAGAGTATAATGCTACATTACAGAGAACTGTTAGGCTTTCCAAAGCTCGGGAACATTGTCTCACAAGTAAGTTATAGAGTTTAATGATACATTTCTGGGATGTGTTTGGATTTTCAAAGCTACTGAATTTGTTTATTTCTCTCTTTTAAGCTTTGTGTGACATACCTTTAAGTTTCTAGCTTCCTTTAAGTAAAAAATATAGGGTTCATACGCTGTTTAATTTGCTCTCAACTTGAATTAAGCCTTTCTTGGATGTTAGATACCTTTTCTACATGAAGAACTGCCTTGGAGAATCTGTTTCTGCTCTTCTAAAACAGTTCTCATCTATTGACTGCAATTTTCACCGAATTTTTCATGTTTTCTTATAGTTTCATATATTCGGCCATCTAGACCAAGTATAAACATTGCCCATAAATACAAACAACTTCCTACACACCGTTATGAACAGAAGAAACTCGAGAACACTGTCCCTCAACTATCTTATAGAGTGTAATGCTACATTATAGTGAACTGTATTGCTTTACAACTTTGCTCAATTTGCTGATTTCTCTCTTTCAAGCCTTCTGTGACACACATTTAAAGTTCTAGGCAAAATTAAGTAAAAAAAAAAGAGATTTCATACAATGTTTATTGTGTTCTTAACTCTAATTAAGCGTTTCCAGGATCTTAGATACCATTTCTACACTAAGAATTGATTTGGACAATTGGATTCAGCTTTTCTAAAGGAGTTCTCATCAATTTACTGACATTTTCAATGAATTATTCATGTTTTTATATAGTTTCATATATTCGGCCTACTTGTCCAAGTATAAGCATTGCCCACATACATAATCAACTTCCTACACACTGTCATGAACAGAAGAAGCTCGAGAAGACTGTCCCTCAACTATGTTATAGAGTGTAATGCTACATTAGAGTGAATTGTATGGCTTTCCAAAGCTGCTTAATCTGTTTATTTCTCCATTTCAATGGTATTCAGCCCTGTATGACACACATTTAATGCTATAGGCTCATTTATGTAAACAATATTGGATTCATACACTGTTTAATGTGATCTGAGCTCTAATTAAGGCTTTCTTGGGTCAGATACCTTTTGTACACACACAAAAGATTTGGAGAAGTGTTTTATACATGTTCTATGAGAGTTCTCATCTATGTACTGTTATTTTGCAAGAATTAATGATGTTTTCTTGTATTTTTTTAACATTTGACCAGTTATAGCATTGGGAACATGGACAAACAAATACCTAAACACTGTTATGAACATGAAAATCTCGTGAACATTGTCTCTCAACTATGTGATAGAGTTTAATGATACAATTCAGTGAAGCGTAATTAAAAGCTTTCAGTTTTTTTATTTCTCTCTTTTAAGCTTTGTGGGAAATACATTTAAGGTTCTTGGTTCCTTTAAGTAAAAAATATAGGATTCATACACTGTTTAATGTGCTCTCAACTCAATTTAAGGAATTTCTGCATGTTAGATACCTTTTATATACTAAGAACTAACTCGGAGAATCTAATTCTTTATTAGAGTTAAGAACACAATAAACAGTGTATGAAACCTCTTTTATGTACTTAAAGAAGACCAGAACTTTACATGTGTGTCACACAAGGCTTGAAAGAGAGAAATCAGCAAATTGAGCAAAGTTGTAAAGCAATACAGTTCACTATAATGTAGCATTACACTCTATAACATAGTTGAGGGACAGTGTTCTCGAGTTTCTTCTGTACCTAACAGTGTGTAGGAAGTTCTTTGTCTATGTGGACAATATTTGTACTTGGAGAAGATGGCCGAATATAGGAAACTACATGAAAATATAAATAATTCGGAGAAAATGTCAGTAAATAGATGAGAACTGGTTTAGAAGAGCAGAAACAGATTCTCCAAGGCAGTTCTTCCTTTAGAATAGGTATCTAACATCCAAGAATGCCTTAATTCAAGTTGAGAGCACATTAAACAGTGTATAAATCCTATATATTTTCTTAAAGGAAGCTAGAAACTTAAATGTATGTCACACAAAGCATGAAAGAGAGAAATAAGCCCATTAAGTTGCTTTGAAAAGCCTAACACCTAACTGAAATGTATCATTAAACTGTATAACATTCTTGAGCGACACTATTCCCGAGCTTTGGAAAGCCTTACAGTTCACTGTAATGTAGCATTACACTCTATATCATAGTTGAGGGACAATGTTCTCAGGCTTCCTCTGCTCATTCCAGTGTTTAGGAAGTTGTTTGTATATGTGGGCAATATTTGTACTTGGACAAGATGGCCAAATATAGGAAACTACATGAAAACCTGAATAATTCACAGAAAATGTCAGTAAACAGATGAGAACTCATATAGTACAGCTGAAACGAATTCTCCAAGTCAGTTCTTAGTTTCAAAAAGGTATCTAACAACCAGGAATTCCTTAATTCGAGTTGAGACCACATTAAACAGTGTATGAATCTGATATTTTTTACTTAAAGTTTCCTTGAACTTTAAAAGTATGTCACACAAAGCTTGAAAGAAAGAAATAAGCGAATTAAGTAGCTTTGAAAAGCCTAACACCTCCCTGAAATTTATAATTAATCTCTATAAGATACTTGAGAGACAATATTCACTAGCTTTGGAAAGTCTTACAGTTCACTGTAATGTAGCATTACACTCTATATCATAGTTGAGGGACAATGTTCTCGGGCTCACTCTGCTCATAACAGTGTGTATGAAGTTGTTTCTATATGTGGGCAATGCTAATACTTGGATGAGAAGGCCAAATATTGGAAACTACATGAAAACATGAATAATTCATAGAAAATGTCAGTAAATAGATGAGAACTGGTTTAGAAGAGCTGAAACAGATTCTGCAAGTTAGTTTTTCGTGTATAAAAGATATCTAACATCCATGAATTCCTTATTTCATGTTGAGAGCACATTAAACAGTGTATGACTCCTATATTTTTTACTTAAAGGAAGCTAAAACATTAAATGTCTGTCACAGAAAGCATGAAAGAGAGATATAAGCCCATTAAATTGCTTTAAAAAGCCTAACACCTCACTGAAATGTATCATTAAACTCAATAACTTACTTAAGAGAAAATATGTTCCCGAGCTTTGGAAAGCCTTACATTCACTGTAAGGTAGCATTACACTCTATATCATAGTTGAGGGACAATGTTCTCAGGCTTCCTTTGCTCATTCCAGTGTGTAGGAAGTTGTCTGAACATGTGGGCAATGCTAATACTTGGACCAGAAGGCCAAATATAGGAAACTACATGAAAACATGAAAAATTCAGAGAAAATGGCAGTAAATAGATGAGATCTGGTTTATAACAGCAGAAACAGATTCTCCAAGTCAGTTCTTTGTGTGGAAAAGGTTTCCAACCTCCAGGAAATTCTTCATTAGAGTTAAGAACACTATAAACAGTGTATGAAACCTCTTTTAGTTACTTAAAATAGCCTATAACTTTACATGTGTGTCACACAAGGCTTGAAAGGGAGAAATCAGCAAATTGAGCAATGTTGGAAAGCAATGCAGTTCACTGTAATGTAGCATTACTCTCTGTAACATAGTTGAGGGACAGTGTCCTGGAATTTCCTCAGTTTATAACAGTGTGTAAGAAGTTGTTTATATATATGGGCAATGCTTATACTTGGTCAAGATGTCCAAATATAGGAAAGTATATGAAAACATGAATAATTCAGAGAAAATGGCAGTAAATAGATGAGAACTCAATTAGAACAGGAGAAACTGATCCTCTAAGTCAGTTCTTAGTGTAGAAAATGTATCAAAGATGCAGGAAATTCTTAATTATTTTTGAGAAACATTAAACAGTGTATGAATCCTATATTTTTTGCTTAAATGAGCCTTGAACTTTAAAAGTATGTCACACAAAGCTTGAAAGAAAGAAAAAAGCCTATTAAGTAGCTTTGAAAAGCCTAACTCTCACTGAAATGTATAATTAAACTCTAAAAGATACTTGAGAGACAATATTCCTGAGCTTTGGAAAGTCTTACAGTTCACTTTAATGTAGCATTACACTCTATAACATAGTTGAGGGACACTGTTCTCGAGTTTCTTCTGTTCCTCACAGCGTGTAGGAAGTTCTTTGTCTATGTGGACAATATTTATACTTGGGGAAGATGGCCGAATATAGGAAACTCCATGAAAACATGAATAATTCGGAGAAAATGTCAGTAAAGAGATGAGAACTTGTTTAGAAGTGCAGAAACAGATTCTCCAAGGCAGTTCTTCGTGTAGAAAAGGTATCTAACATCCAAGAATTCCTTAATTCAAGTTGATAGCACATTAAACATTGTATGAATCCTATATTTTTTTATTTAAAGAAGCTAGAAATTTAACTGTATGTCACACAAAGCTTGAAAGAGAGAAATAAGCAAATTGAGTACATTGAAAAGCCAAACACCTCACTGAAGTGTATCATTAAAATCAATAACTTACTTAAGAGAAAATATGTTCCCGAGCTTTGGAAAGCCTTACATTCACTGTAATGGTCTCAGGCTTCCTCTGTTCATTCCAGTGTGTAGGAAGTTGTTTGTATATGTGGGCAATATTTGTACTTGGACAAGATGGCCAAATATAGGAAACTACATGAAAACCTGAATAATTCACAGAAAATGTCAGTAAACAGATGAGAACTCGTATAGAACAGCTGTAACGAATTCTCCAAGTCAGTTCTTAGTTTCAAAAAGGTATCTAACACCCAGGAATTCCTTAATTCGAGTTGAGACCACATTAAACAGTGTATGAATCAGATATTTTTTACTTAAAGGAGCCTTGAACTTTAAAAGTATGTCACACAAAGCTTGAAAGAAAGAAATAAGCCAATTAAGTAGCAATATTCACTAGCTTTGGAAAGTCTTACAGTTCACTGTAATGTAGCATTACACTCTATAACATAGTTGAGGGACGGTGTTCTCGAGTTTCTTCTGTTCATAACAGTGTGTAGGATGTTGTTTGTATATATGGAACAATGCTTATACTTGGTCAAGATGGCAGAATATAGGAAACTATATCAAAACATGAATAATTCAGAGAAAATGGCAGTAAATGCATGAGAACTGGTTTAGAACAACAGAAACCGATTCTCCAAGTCAGTTCTTAGTGTAGAAAAGGTATCCAACATCCAGGAAATTCTTAATTAGAGTTAAGAACACAATAAACAGTGTATGAAACCTCTTTTATTTACTTAAAGAACACCAGAACTTTACATGTGTGTCACACAAGGCTTGAAAGAGTGAAATCAGCAAATTGAGCAATTTTGGAAAGCAATACAGTTCACTGTAATGTAGCATTACACTATATAACATAGTTGAGTGACAGTGTTCTCGAGTTACTTCTGTTCATAACGGTGTGTAGGAAGTTCTTTGTCTATGTGGACAATGTTTATACTTGGAGAAGATGGCAGAATAAGGAAACTATATGAAAACATGGATAATTCAGAGAAACTGGCAGTAAATAGATGAGAACTGGTTTAGAAGAGCCGAAACAAATTTTCCAAGTTAGTTCTTCGTGTAGAAAAGATATCTAACATCCATGAATTCCTTTTTCAAGTTGAGAGCACATTAAACAGTGTATGAATCCTATATTTTTTACTTAAAGGAAGCTAAAACTTTAATTTATGTCAAACAAAGCATGAAAGAGAGAAATAAGCACATTAAGTTGCTTTGAAAAGCCTAACACCTCACTGAATTGTGTCATTAAACTCAGTAACATACTTGAGAGACAATGTTCCCGTTCTTTGGAAAGCCTTACAGTTCAGTGTAATGTAGCTTTACACTCTATATCATAGTTGAGGGACAATGTTCTCGGGCTCCCTCTGCTCATAACAGTGTGTATGAAGTTGTTTCTATATGTGGGCAATGCTAATACTTGGATGAGAAGGCCGAATATTGAAACTACATGAAAACATGAATAATTCAGAGAAAATGGCAGTAAATAGATGAGAACTGGTTTAGAACAGCAGAATCAGATTCTCCAAGACAGTTCTTAGTGTCGAAGAGATATTTAAGATCCAGGAAATTCTAAATTAGAGTTAAGAACACCATAAACCGTTTATGAAACCTCTTTTATTTACTTAAAGGGCCTAGAACTTTAGATGTGTGTCATACAAGGTTTAAAAGAGGGAAATCAGCAAATTGAGCAAAGTTGGAAAGCATTACACTTCACTGAAATCTAGCAATACACTCTATAACATAGTTGAGAGACAGTGTTCTCTAGTTTCTTCTGTTCATAATGGTGTTTAGGAAGTTGTTTGTATATATGGGAAATGTTTATACTAGGTCAAGATGGCCGAATATAAGAAACTATATGAAAACATGAATAATTCGGAAAAAATGGCAGTAAATAGATGAGAACAGGTTTAGAACAACAGAAACAGATTCTCCAAGTAAGTTCTTAGTGTAGAAAAGGTATACAACATCCAGGAAATACTTAATTAGAGTTAAGAACACAATAAACAGTGTATGAAACCTCTTTTATTTACTTAAAGAAGACCATAACTTTACATGTGTGTCACACAAGGCTTGAAAGAGAGAAATCAGCAAATTGAGCAATTTTGGAAAGCAATACAGTTCACTGTAATGTAGCATTACACTCTGTAACATAGTTGAGGGACAGTGTTCTCGAGTTTCTTCTGTACCTAACAGTGTGTAGGAAGTTCTTTGTCTATGTGGACAATATTTATACTTGGAGAAGATGGCCGAATATAGGAAACTACATGAAAACATGAATAATTCGGAGAAAATGGCAGTAAATAGATGAGAACTGGTTTAGAAGAGCCGAAACAGATTCTCCAAGTTAGTTCTTCGTGTATAAAAGATAAATAACATCCATGAATTCCTTATTTCATGTTGAGAGCACATTAAACAGTGTATGAATCCTCTATTTTTTACTTAAAGGAAGCTAAAACCTTAAATGTATGTCACACAAAGCATGAAAGAGTGAAATAAGCCCACTAAGTTGCTTTGAAAAGCCTAACACCTAACTGAAATGTATCATTAAACTCTATAACATCCTTGAGCGACACTATTCCTGAGCTTTGGAAAGTCTTACAGTTCACTCTAATGTAGCATTACACTCTATATCATAGTTGAAGGACAATGTTCTCAGGCTTCCTCTGCTCATAACAGTGTGTAGGATGTTGTTTGTATATATGGGCAATGCTAATACTTGGACAGATTCTCCAAGTCAGTTCTTAGTGTAGAAAAGGTATCCAACATCCAGGAAATTCTTAATTAGAGTTAAGAACACAATAAACAGTGTATGAAACCTCTTTTATTTACTTAAAGAACACCAGAACTTTACATGTGTGTCACACAAAGCTTGAAAGAGAGAAATCAGCAAATTGAGCAACTCTATAACTTAGTTGAGAGACACTGTTCTCGAGCTTCTTCTGTACCTAACAGTGTGTAGGAAGTTCTTTGTCTATGTGGACAATATTTATACTTGGAGAATATGGCCGAATATAGGAAACTACATGAAAACATGAATAATTCAGAGAAAATGGCAGTAAATAGATGAGAACTGGTTTAGAACAACAGAAACAGATTCTACAAGTCAGTTCTTAGTGTAGAAAAGATATCTAACATCCAAGAATTCCTTATTTCAAGTTGAGAGCACATTAAACAGTGTATGAATCCTATATTTTTTATTTAAAGGAAGCTAAAACCTTAAATGTATGTCACACAAAGCTTGAAAGATAGAAATAAGCCCATTAAGTTGCTTTGAAAAGCCTAACACCTCACTGAAATGTATCATTAAACTGTATAACATTCTTGAGGGACACTATTCCAGAGCTTTGGAAAGCCTTACAGTTCACTGTAATGTAGCATTACACTCTATATCATAGTTGAGGGACAATGTTCTCAGGCTTCCTCTGCTCATTCCAGTGTGTAGGAAGTTGTTTGTATATGTGGGCAATATTTGTACTTGGACAAGATGGCCAAATATAGGAAACTACATGAAAACCTGAATAATTCACAGAAAATGTCAGTAAACAGATGAGAACTCCTATAGAACAGCTGAAACGAATTCTCCACGTCAGTTCTTAGTTTTGAAAAGGTATCTACCAACCAGGAATTCCTTAATTCGAGTTGAGACCACATTAAACAGTGTATGAATCTGATATTTTTTACTTAAAGTTTCCTTGAACTTTAAAAGTATGTCACACAAAGCTTGAAAGAAAGAAATAAGCGAATTAAGTAGCTTTGAAAAGCCTAACACCTCACTGAAATGTATAATTAAACTCTATAAGATACTTGAGAGACAATGTTCTCGAGCTTTGGAATGTCTTACAGTTCACTGTAATGTAGCATTACACTCTATAACATAATTGAGGGACGTTGTTCTCGAGTTTCTTCTGTTCATAACAGTGTGAAGGATGTTGTTTGTATATATGGGCAATGCTTATACTAAGTCGAGATGGCAGAATATAGGAAACTATATCAAAACCTGAGTAATTCAGAGAAAATGGCAGTAAATACATCAGAACTGGTTTAGAACAACAGAAACAGATTCTCCAACTCAGTTCTTAGTGTAGAAAAGGTATCCAACATCCAGGAAATTTTAATTAGAGTTAAGAACACAATAAACAGTGTATGAAACCTCTTTTATTTACTTAAAGAAGACCAGAACTTTACATGTGTGTCACACAAGGCTTGAAAGAGAGAAATCAGCAAATTGTAATGTAGCATTACACTCTGTAACATAGTTGAGGGAGAGTGTTCTCGAGTTTCTTATGTTCATAACACTGTGTAGGGAGTTCTTTGTCTATGTGGTAATATTTATACTTGGAGAAGATGGCAGAATATAGGAAACTATATGAAAACATGAATAATTCGGAGAAAATGGCTGTAAATAGATGAGAACTGGTTTAACAGAGCAGAAACAGTTTCTCCAAGTTAGTTCTCCGTGTAGAAAATGTATCAAAGATGCAGGAAATTCTTAATTATTGTTGAGAGACATTAAACAGTGTATGAATCCTATATTTTTTACTTAAAATAGCCTTGAACTTTAAAATTATGTCACACAAAGCTTGAAAGAAAGAAATAAGCCAATTAAGTAGCTTTGGACAATATTCCCGAGCTTTGGAAAGTCTTACAGTTCACTGTAATGTGGCATTACACTCTATAACATAGTTGAGGAACGGTGTTCTCGAGTTTCTTCTGTTCATAACAGTGTGCAGGATGTTGTTTGTATATATGGGAAATGTTTATACTTGGTCAAGATGGCAGAATATAGGAAACTATATCAAAACATGAATAATTCAGAGAAAATGGCAGTAAATACATAAGAACTGGTTTAGAACAACAGAAACAGATTCTCCAAGTCAGTTCTCAGTGTAGAAAAGGTATCCAACATCCAGGAAATTCTTAATTAGAGTTAAGAAGACAATAAACAGTGTATGAAACCTCTTTTATTTAAGTAAAGAAGACCAGAACTTTACATTTGTGTCACACAAGGCTTGAAAGAGAGAAATCAGCAAATTGAGCAATTTTGGAAAGCAATACAGTTCACTGTAATGTAGCATTACACTATATAACATAGTTGAGTGAAAGTGTTCTCGAGTTTCTTCTGTTCATAACAGTGTGTAAGAAGTTCTTTGTCTATGTGGGCAATATTTATACTTGGAGAAGATGGCAGAATATAGGAAACTATATAAAAACATGAATAACTCGGAGAAACTGGCAGTAAATAGATAAGAACTGGTTTAGAAAAGCCGAAACAAATTCTCCAAGTTAGTTCTTCGTGTAGAAAAGATATCTAACATCCATGAATTCCTTATTTCAAGTTGAGAGCACATTAAACAGTGTATGAATCCTATATTTTTTACTTAAAGGAAGCTAAAACTTTAATTTATGTCAAACAAAGCATGAAAGAGAGAAATAAGCCCATTAAGTTGCTTTGAAAAGCCTAACACCTCACTGAAATGTTTCATTAAACTCAATAACATACTTGAGAGACAATGTTCCCGATCTTTGGAAAGCCTTACAGTTCACTGTAATGTAGCATTACATCTATATCATATATGAGGGACAATGTTCTCAGGCTTCCTCTGCTCATAACTGTGTGTAGGAAGTTTTTTTTATATGTGGGCAATGCTAATACTTGGACGAGAATGCCGAATATAGGAAACTACATGAGAACATGAATAATTCGGAGAAAATTCCAGTAAATACATGAGAACTTGTTTAGAAGAGCAGAAACAGATTCTCCAAGTCAGTTCTTAGTGTAGAAAAGGTTTCTAACATCCAGGAATTCTTAATTCGAATTGAGAGCACATTAAACAGTGTATGAATGCGATATCTTTTACTTAAAGGAGCCTAGAACTTTAAAGGTATGTCACACAATGCTTGAAGACAGAAATAAGCCAATTAAGTAGCTTTTAAAAGCCTAACAACTCACTGAAATGTATCATTAAACTGTATAACATACTTGAGAGACAATGTTCCCGAGCTTTGGAAAGTCTTACAGTTTACTGTAATGTAGCATTACATGAAAACATGAATAATTGGGAGAAAATGGCAGTAAATTGATTGGAACTGGATTAGAACAACAGAAAGAGATTCTCCAAGTCAGTTCTTAGTGTAGAAAAAGTACCCAACATCCAGGAAATTCTTAATTAGAGTTAAGAACACAGTAAACAGTTCTTAGTTTTGAAACCTTATTGTATGAAAATTCTTTTATTTACTTAAAGTAGCCTAGAACTTTACATGTGTGACACACAAGATTTGAAAGGGAGAAATCAGCTAATTGAGCAATGTTGGAAAGCATTACAGTTCACTGTAATGTAGGATTATACTCTGTAACATAGTTGAGTGACAGTGTTCTGGAGCTTTTTCGGTTTATAACAGTGTGTAGGAAGTTGTTTTCATATATGGGCAATGCTTGTACTTGGTCAAGATGTCCGAATATAGGAAACTATATGAAAACATGAATAATTCAGAGAAAATGGCAGTAAATAGATGAGCACTCAAGTAGAACAGCAGAAACTGATTCTCCAAGTCAGTTCTTATTATAGAAAATGTATCAAAGATCCAGGAAATTCTTAATTATTGTTGAGAGCATATTAAACAGTGTATGAATCCTATATTTTTTACTTAAAGGAGCCTAGAATTTTAAATGTATGTCACACAAAGCATGAAAGAGAGAAATAAGCCCATTAAGTTGCTTTGAAAAGCCTAACATCTCACTGAAATGTATCATTAAACTCTATAACTTACTTGAGAGACAATGTTCCAGATCTTTGGAAAGTTTTACAGTTCACTGTAATGTAGCATTACACTCTATATCATAGTTGAGGGACAATGTTCCTGGGCTTCCTCTGCTCATAACAGTGCGTATGAAGATTTTGTATATGTGGGCAATGCTAATACTTGGAAGAGAAGGCTAAATATAGGAAACTACATGAAAACATGAATAATTCAGAGAAAATGGTAGTAAATAAATGAGAACTGGTTTGGAACAGCAGAAACAGATTCTCCAAGTCAGTTCTTAGTGTAGAAGGGGTATTTACCTTCCAGGAAATTCTAAATTAGAGTTAAGAACACAATAAACAGTGTATGAAACCTCTTTTATTTACTTAAAGTAGCCTAGAACTTTACATGTATGTCACACAAGGTTTGAAAGAGAGAATTCAGCTAATTGAGCAAAGTTGGAAAGCATTACAGTTCACTGTAATGTACCATTATACTCTATAACATAGTTGAGGGACAGTGTTCTCAAGATTCTTCTGTTCATAACAGTGTGTAGGAAGTTGTTTGTATATGTGGGCAATGACTATACTTGGAGAAGTAGTCTGAATATAGGAAACTATATGAAAACATGAATAATTCAGAGAAAATGGCAATAAAGAGCTGAGAACTGGTTTAGAAGAGCAGAAACAGATTCACCAAGGCAGTTCTTCATGTAGAAGATGTATATAACATCCAAGAATTCCTTAAGTCAAGTTGAGAGCACACAAAGAACTAACTTGGACAATTTGTTTCAGCTGTTCTAAATGAGTTCTCATATATTACCTGCCATTTTCTCTAAATTATTCATGTTTTAATATATTTTGCTACATTCGGCCAATTTGACTAAGTATATACAGTGCCCATATATACAAACAACTTCCTACACACTGTTATGAACAGAACAAACTCGAGAACACTGTCCCTCAACTATGATATAGAGTGTAATGCTACATTACAGTGAACTGCATTGCTTTCCAATGTTGCTCTATTTGCTGATTTCTCTCTTTCCAGCCTTTTGTGACACAGATGTAAACTTCTAGGCTAATTTATGTAAATAAAAGAGGTTTCCTACACAGTTCATTGTGTTCTTAACTCTAATTAATCATTTCCTGGATCTTAGATATCTTTTCTACACTAAGAACTGATTTGGACAATTGGATTCAGCTTTTCTAATGGAGTTCGCTTCAATTTACTGATATTTTCCCTGAATTATTCACGTTTTCATATAGTTTGCTAAATTCGGCCTTCTTGTCCAAGTATCAGCATCTCCCACATATACAAACAACTCCCTACACACTGTTATGAACTGAAGAATCTCGAGAAGACTGTCCCTCAACTATGTTATTGAGTGTAATGCTACATTACAGTGAACTGTAAGACTTTCCAATGCTGCTTAATGTGTTTATTTCTCTATTTCAATGGTATTCTGCCGTGCATGACACGCATTTACCATTCTAGACTCATTTAAGTGAACAATATATGATTCATACACTGTTTAATGTGATCTGAACTCTCATTAATGCTTTCCTGGATCATAGATACCTTTTATACACAAACAAAAGGCTTGGAGAAGTGTTTTATTCATGTTCTATGCTAGTTCTCATCTATGTACTGTTATTTTCCCAATATTACTGAACTTTTCTTTTCCTTTCTAACATTTGGCCAGGAATAGATTTGGGAACATGGACAAACAACTACCTAAACACTGTTTTGAACCTGAAAAGCCTGGGAAGATTGTCTCTCAACTATGTCATAGAGTTTAATTATACATTTCAGTTTAGTGTAATTTAAAGCTATCAATTTACTTATTTCTCTCTTTCAAGATTTGTGTGACATACCTTTAAGTTTCAAGGTTCCTTTAACTAAAAAATATAGGATTCATACACTGTTTAATGTGCTCTCAACTTGAATTAAGGAATTCTTGGATGTTGATAACTTTTCTGCACTAAGAACTGACTTGGAGAATCTGGTTCTGCTGTTCTAAATCAGTTCTCATCTATTTACTGCCATTTTCTCTGAATAATTTCATGTTTTCATGTACTTTCCTATATTTGGCCTTCTCGACCAAGTATTAGCATTGCCCACATATACAAACAACATCTCACAGACTGTTATAAGCAGAGGAAGCCTGAGAACATTGTCCCACAAATATGATATAGAGTGCAATGCTACATTACAGTGAATGTAAGGCTTTACAAAGCTCAGGAAAATTGCCTCTCAAGAAAGTAATAGAGTTTAATGATATATTTCAGTGAGGTGTTTTTGCTTTTCAAAGCTACTCAATTCGCTCATTTCTCTATTTCAAGCTTTTTGTGACATACATTTAATGTTCTAGCTTACTTTAAATAAAAAATATAGGATTCATATACTGTTCAATGTGCTCTCAACTTGAATTAAGGAATTCTTGGATGTTAGATACCTTTTCTACACTAACAACTGACTTGGAGAATCTGTTTCTGCTGTTCTAAACCAGTTCTCATCATTTACTGCCATTTCCTCTGAATTATTCATGTTTTCATGTAGTTTCCTATATTCGGCCATCTTCTCCAAGTATAAATATTGCCCACATAGACAAACAACTTCATACACACTGTTATGAACAGAAGAAACTCGAGAACACTGTCCCTCAACTATGTTATAGAGTGTAATGCTAACTTACAGTAAACTGTATTTCTTTCCAATGTTGCTCAATTTGCTTATTTCTCTCTTTCAAGCCTTGTGTGACACACATGTAAAGTGCTAGGCTACTTTAAGTAAATAAAAGAGGTTTCATGCACTGTTTATTCTGTTCTTAACTCTAATTAAGGATTTCTTGTATCCGAGATACCTTTTCTACACTAAGAAATGATTTGGACGATTGGTTTCAGCTGTTCTAAATGATTTCTCATCAATTTACTGACATTTTCTCTGAATTATTCATGTTTTCATATTGTTTCTATATTCGGCCATCTTGACCAAGTATAAGCATTGCCCATATATACAAACAACTTCCTACACACTGTTATGAACAGAAGAAGCTCGAGAACACTGTCACTCAATTATGTTATGGAGTGTAATGATACATTATAGTGAAATGTAAGTCTTTCCAAAGCTGCTAAATGTGTTTATATCTCAATTTAATTGGATTCTGACTTGTATGAAACACATTTACTATTCTAGGCTCATTTAAGGAAATTAGATATGATTCATACACTGTTTAATGTTATCTGAACTCTAATTAAGGCTTTTTGGGATCTTAGATAACTTTTATACACAAACAAAAGAATTGGAGAAGTGTTTTATACATGTTCTATGCCAGTTCTCATCTATTTACAGTTATTTTCCCCAAAATACTGAAGTTTTCTTATAGTTTCTAACATTAGACCAAGAATGAGCATTGGGAACATGGACAAACAACTACCTAAACATTGTTATGAACCTGAAAAGCTCAGGAACATTGTCTCTGAACTATGTTTTAGAGTTTAATGATACATTTCAGTGAAGTGTAATTAAAAGCTACTCAATTTGCTTATTTCTCTCTTTCAAGCTTTGTGGGACATACATTTAAGGTTCTTGTTTCCTTTAAGTAAAAAATATAGGATTCATACATTGTTTAATATGCTCTCAACTTGAATTGAGGAATTCTTGGATGTTAGGTCCCTTTTCTACACGAACAACTGACTTGGAGAATCTGTTTCTGCTGTTCTAAACCGGTTCTCATCATTTACTGCCATTTTCTCTGAATTATTCCTGTTTTCAGGAAGTTTCCTATAGTCGGCCTTCTCGTCCAAGTGTTAGCATTGCCCACATATACAAACAACATCTCACAGACTGTTATAAGCAGAGGAAGCCTGAGAAATTGTCCCTCAACTATGATATAGAGTGTAATGCTACATTACAGTGAACCGTAAGGCCTTCCATAGCTCGGGAACATTTTCTCTCAAGTATGTTATAGAGTTTAAGATACATTTCAGTGAGGTTTTAGGCTTTCCAAAGATACTTTATTGGCTTATTTCTCTCTTTCAAGCTTTGTGTGACATACATTTAAAGTTCTAGGCTACTTTAAGTAAAACATATAGGATTCATACAGTGTTTAATGTGCTCTCAACTCGAATTAAAGAATTCCTGGATGTTAGATACCTTTTCTATATTAAGAACTGACTTGGAGCATTCGATTCAGCTGTTCTAAACGAAGATAGGATCATGTCAGAGGCCTGAATATCCACAGCCGCAGCGACCACCAAGCAGCTGTGATTCCCAGAACATGGATCCAAGGCGGCGCGAACACCGGGCCCCACAGTAGTGCCCCACTGTTTGGCGAGAAGGTCAGTCTTCCCTGGAGAGGGTGGAGAGTGCTCGCAGCGAGGACAAAGGGCTCCTGGCGAAGACAAAGGGCTGCGCGTGCACACTGCACACGGAAGCTGGAGACAAGGGCGGTGATTATAAGTGGAAGCCCCAGTGTTGAGTGGGCGTCACCTGTGAAAGTGGATGGGTCTCCTAACAGGGGAGATATCTAAAGAGCAGCACATTTGGATCTGCCTCGGAGGGATATCGGACAGTTGCGGGAGATTGCAGTTGCTTGGACCTGCTCCCTCTCAGCTCCATAGATCCTGCTTCAGAGAGGACGAAAAAAAAAAAAAAAAAAAAGCTGAGAGGCTATAGAGTCCAGGAAGACAATGTAGAAACACTGCCCCCAGAGGCTAATTTACAAATTGACTCTAGTGTAATAAAAACAAAGCAAAACCTCCCTGAAAATCAGGACTGGATCATAACAATAGAGGAAGCCAATGACCTACATTACTGCAAATTTTATTTAAATTTTCATTTTTTTTTAATTTTTAAATTTTTGTTTTTTTATTTTTTTTTTCATTATTTGCAACGTTTACTCAAGAAACTTTTTTTTTTCTCACTTGATTTTATCTTTATAATTACTACAGTGTATACGTAATCAACACTATTACTGCTACTAATTTACTTTTTTCATCTGATTTTCTTTTGTTTATTTTTATTATTTTTATTTCATCATATTATATATATATATATATATATATATATATATATATATATATATTTCTGGATTACTGTTCAACAGTCTTTATCTATCTTTCCTTCTCTAACGATTTATTCTATCTCAACCCTAACTTTATGCCTTCACCCTCTTTCTGATCTTTTGCTTTGGTACCCCATTTATCTTAACCCTTCCTGCTCTAGATTTTCCCTATTCCTTCTGTCTACCCCCCCCCTAAAACTTCATCCTACTTGTATATATCTAATTTCCAACTACCTGCTCCAAGCCCATTCACACCTCCCTTGCAGTTGTCCTAAAAACAAAACAAAACAAAAACAGTCTTTCTCTCTAACTCTTTGAAGTTGTATGTTAAATGGTAACTATACTGAAGTTGTATGCTTTTTCTTTATAAGATTAATTTGCCTATTCTTATGGTTTGATTGTATGTTTATGTTAGCTGGGTTCTAGTCAACTTTATTGGTGGTTATTAATATTACAAACAATTTCTATTCAGTGCCTTGGGTGTTGTACCTGGTTGTGTTGTATTTCGTGCCTTTAAATCAAAGCAGAAGATAGAGAACTATACAACCAGACATCCTAAATAATGGGGAGACCCAAAACCAGCCCACCTGCATATGAAAGAAAAGCAGGCTTCACCAGAAAAGGAAGTAAATGAGCTAGAAGCAAGCAACCTATCAGAGCAAGAATTCAGAGTAATGATCATAAGATGGCTAAAAAGAATGGAAGACAAATTTGATAATATGAGTAAGAACCAAGAGGAAATGAAAAATGACATCGCTACTGTAAAGAAGTCAATAGAAAGCATCAAGAGTAGATTAGAAGAAGCAGAGGACCGCATCAGTGAGCTAGAAGACAAGATGGAAAAAAAATACCCAATTAGAACAGCTTCTGGGGAAAAAAATTAAAAAACAGGAGGAAAGTCTAAGGGAACTTTGGGACAATACAAAACAAAACAACATTAGAATAATAGGGTTCCAGAAGGAAAGGGAATTGAGGAAGACATGGAAAACGTATTTCAAGAAATAATGACAGAAAACTTTCCTGAGATAGAGAAGAAAAAACCCACACAAATCCAAGATGCTCGCAGAGTCCCAAGCAAAATGAACCCCAGAAAACCGACCCCTAGACACATTATAATTAAGCTGGCAAACACCAACGACAAAAAAAGAATTTTAAAAGCAGCCAGAGAGAGACAGAGAGTTACATGTAAAGGAACCCCCATCAGACTAGCAACTAACTTCTCCACCGGAACTTATCAGGCCAGAAGGGAATGGGATGAAATATACAAAGTCATGCAAAGGAAGGTTCTGAATCCAAGAATACTGAACCCAGCAAGGCTATCAATCAAAAGTGAAGGTGAAATCAGGAGCTTCACAGACAAAAACAGACTAAGGGAATTTATCTCCACCAAACCAGCAATGCAAGAAATGCTAAAGGGTCTACTGTAAAATTAAAGAAATAGAAAGCAAAGAAGGAACATAGGGGTATAGAATAAAGATGGTGTCAAATAAGTATCTATCAATAATAACCTTAAATGTAAATAGATTAATGCTCCAATCAAAAGACATAGGGTAATGGATTGGATAAGAAAACAAGACCCAAATATCTTTTGTCTACAAGAAACTCACCTCAGGAAAAAAGATGCACACAGACTGAGGGTGAAGGGATGGGATGGAATAAGGTTTTCCAGGCGAATGGAAATGAAAAAAAAAGCTGGGGTAGCAATACTTATATCTGACAAATTAGATCTCAGAGTGAAGGACATAACAAGAGATAATGAAGGCCACTTCATAATACTAAAGGGAGCAATCCAACAAGAAGAAATAACCCTGGTAAATATATATGCACCCAATACGGGAGCACCCCAATATATAAAAAAACTGCTGGAGGACATTAAGGGAGAGATTAATAGCAATACAATCATAGTAGGAGATTTTAATACCCCACTGTCACCCTTTGACAAATCATCTAAACAAAAAATCAGCAAAGAAATATCAATTCTAAATGACTTGCTAGACCAGATGGAATTAATCGACATCTTCAGAACATTCCACCCCAAAGCCACAGAATATACATTTTTCTCAAGTGCACATGGGACATTCTCAACAATAGACCACATTTTGGGACATAGGCAAAGTCTCTTCAAATTCAAGAACATAGAAATCATATCAAGCATCTACTCAGATCATAGTGGCATAAAACTGGAAATTAACTACAATGAAAAAAATCCAAAGAAATCAAAACATGGAGACTAAACAGCATGCTATTAAACAAGGACTGGGTTACCAGAGAAATTAAGGAAGAAATTAAAAACATCCTGGAAAAAATTGACAATGAAAACACAACTATCAATAATCTATGGGACACAGCAAAAGCAGTTTTGAGAGGAAAGTTCATATCCCTACAAGCCTATTGCAAGAAACTAGAAAAAAAGGTAACAAATGAAATGATCTAACACTACAACTCAAAGAGTTAGAAAAAGAGCAACAAGAAAACCCCAGTGTAAGCAGAAGGAAGGAAATAACAAAAATCAGAGTGGAGATAAACGACATTGAGACCAAAGAAACAATACATAAGATCAACAAAACCAAGAGCTGGTTCTTTGAAAGAATAAACAAGATAGATGGTCCTCTGGCCAGGCTAAGCAAGAAAAAAAGAGAGAGGACCCAAATAAACAAAATCAGAAACGAAAGAGGTGAAATAACAACAGACCCCACCGAAATACAATGGATTATTACATAAAACTACGAACAACTAAGCACTGACTTGGAGAATTCGTTTCAGCTGTTCTAAATAAGTTCTCATCTATTTACTGCCTTTTTCTCTGAATTATTCATGTTTTCATATAGGTTCCTATATTAGGCCATCTTGACCAAGTATAAGCATTGCCCATATATACAAACAACTTCCTGCACAATGTTATGAACAGAAGAAACTCGAGAACAATGTCCCTCAACTATGTTATAGAGTGTAATGCTACATTACAGTGAACTGTATTGCTTTAAAACGTTGCTCAATTTGCTGATTTATCTCTTTCAAGCCTTCTGTGACACAAATGTAAAGTTTTAGGCTACTTTCAGTGAATAAAAGAGGTTTAATACACTGTTTATTGTGTTCTTAACTCTAACTAAGAATTTCCTGGATGTTAGATACCTCTTCACACTAAGAACTGACTTGGAGAAACTGTTTCTGCTGTTCTAAACAAGTTCTCATCTATTTACTGCCATTTTCTCTGAATTTTTCATGTTTTCATGAAGTTTCCTATATTCAGCCTTCTTGTCCAAGTATTAGCATTGCCCACATATACAAACAAATTCCTACACACTGTTATGAACAGAAGAAACTCGAGAACACTGTCCCTCAACTATGTTATACAGTGTAATGCTACATTACAGTGAACTGTATTTCTTTCCAACGTTGCTCAATTTGCTTATTTCTCTCTTTCAAGCCTTGTGTGAGACACATGTAAAGTTCTAGGCTACTTTAAGTAAATAAAAGAGGTTTCATGCACTGTTTATACTGTTCTTAACTCTAATTAAGGATTTCCTGGATCTGAGATACCTTTTCTACACTAAGAAATGATTTGGACGATTGGTTTCAGCTGTTCTAAATGAGTTATTATCAATTCACTGACATTTTCTCTGAATTATTCATGTTTTCATATACTTTCTATATTTGGCCATCTTGAACAAGTATAAGCATCGCCCATATATACAAACAACTTCCTACACTGTTATGAACAGAAGAAGCTCGAGAACACTGTCCCTCAACTGTGTTATAGAGTGTAATGATACATTATAGTGAAATGTAAGGATTTCCAAAGCTGCTTAATGTGTTTATATCTCTATTTCAATGGTATTCTGACTTGTATGAAACACATTTACCGTTCTAGGCTCATTTAAGGAAATTATATATGATTCATACACTGTTTAATGTTATCTGAACAATAATTAAGGCTTTTCGGGATCTTAGATAAGTTTTATACACAAACAAAAGAATTGGAGAAGTGTTTTATACATGTTCTATGCCAGTTCTCATCTATTTACAGTTATTTTCCCAGAAATACTGAAGTTTTCTTATAGTTTTTAACATTAGACCAAGGATAAGCATTGGGAACATGGACAAACAACTACCTAAACATTGTTATGAACCTGAAAAGCTCAGGAACATTGTCTCTCAACTATGTTTTAGAGTTTAATGATACATTTCAGTGAAGTGCAATTAAAAGCTACTCATTTTGCTTATTTCTCTCTTTCAAGCTTTGTGGGACATACATTTAAGGTTCTTGGTTCCTTTAAGTAAAAAATATAGGATTCATAAACTGTTTAATATGCTCTCAACTTGAATTGAGGAATTCGAGGATGTTAGGTACCTTTTCTACACGAACAACTGACTTGGAGAATCTGTTTCTGCTGTTCTAAACCGGTTCTCATCATTTACTGCCATTTTCTCTGAATTATTCATGTTTTCAGGAAGTTTCCTATATTCGGCCTTCTCATCCAAGTATTAGCATTGCCCACATATACAAACAACATCCCACACACTGTTACAAGCAGAGGAAGCCTCAGAACATTGTCCCTCAAATAGGATATAGAGTGCGATGCTACATTACAGTGAGTGTAAGGCTTTCCAAAGCTCAGGAACATTGTCTCTCAAGTAAGTTATAGAGTTTAAGATACATTTCAGTGAGGTTTTAGGCTATCCGAAGATACTTTATTGGCTCATTTCTCTATTTCAAGCTTTGTGTGACATACATTTAAGGTTCTAGCTTACTTTAAGTAAAAAATATAGGATTCATATACTGTTCAATGTGCTCTCAACTTGAATTAAGGAATTCTTGGATGTTAGATACCTTTTCTACACTAACAACTGACTTGGATAATCTGTTTCTGCTGTTCTAAACCGGTTCTCATCATTTACTGCCATTTTCTCTGAATAATTCATGTTTTCATGTAGTTTCCTATATTTGGGCTTCTCTACCAAGTGTTAGCATTGCCCACATATACAAACAACATCCCACACACTGTTAAAAGCACAGGAAGCCTGAGAACATTGTCCCTCAAATATGATATAGAGTGTAATGCTACAGTACAGTGAATGTAAGGCTTTCCAAAGCTCAGGAACATTGTCTCTCAAGTAAGTTATAGAGTTTAATGATATATTTCAGTGAGGTGTTTTTGCTTTTCAAAGCTACTCAATTCGCTCATTTCTCTATTTCAAGCTCTGTGTGACATACATTTAAGATTCTAACTTACTTTAAGTAAAAAATGTAGGATTCATATACTGTTCAATGTGCTCTCAACTTGAATTAAGGAATTCTTGGATGTTAGATACCTTTTCTACACTAACAACTGACTTGGAGAATCTGTTTCTGATGTTCTAAACCAGTTCTCATCATTTACTGCCATTTCCTCTGAATTATTCATGTTTTCATGTAGTTTCCTATATTCGGCCATCTTGTCCAAGTATAAATATTGCCACATAGACAAACAACATCCTACACACTGTTATGAACAGAAGAAACTCGAGAACACTGTCCCTCAACTATGTTATAGAGTGTAATGCTACATTACAGTGAACTGTATTTCTTTCCAACGTTGCTCAATTTGCTGATTTCTCTCTTTAAGCCTTGTGTGACACACATGTAAAGTTCTAGGCTACTTTAAGTAAGTAAAAAAGGTTTCATGCACTGTTTATTCTGTTCTTAACTCTAATTAAGGAGTTTCTACACTAAGAACTGATTTGGACGATTGGTTTCAGCTGTTCTAAATCAGTTCTTATCAATTTACTGACATTTTCTCTGAATTATTCATGTTTTCATATAGTTTCGATATTCGGCCCTCTTGACCAAGCATAAGCATTGGCCATATATACAAACAACTTCCTACACACAGTAAATAGATGAGAACTCATTTAGAACAGCTGAAACAAATTGTCCAAGTCAGTTCTTCTTATAGAAAAGGTATCGAACATCCAAGAATTCCTTAATTCGATTTGCGAGCACATTAAACAGTCTATGAATCCTATATTTTTTACTAAAGGAGCCTAGAACTTTAAATGTATATCACATAAAGTTTGAAAGAGAGAAATACAAGTAAGTTACTTTGTAAAGCCTACCACATCACTGAAATGCATCATTACTTGAGAGACAATGTTCCCATTCTTTGGAAAGCCTTAGAGTTCACTGTATTGTAGCATTACACTCTATAACATAGTTGAAGGACAGTGTTCTCGAGCTTCTTCTGTTCATAACAGTGCGTAGAAAGATATTCATATATGTGGGCAAAGCATATACTTGAACAAGAAGGCCAAATATAGGAAACTATATGAAAACATGAATAATTCAGAGAAAATGTCAGTGAATTGTTGAGAACTCTTTAAGAACAGCTGAAACCAATTGTCCAAATCAGTTCTTAGTGTAGAAAAGGTATCTAAGATCCAGGAAATCCTTAATTAGAATTAAGAACAAAATAACAGTATATGAAACCTCTTTTATTTACTTAAAGTAGTCTAGAACTTTACATGTGTGTCACACAAGGCTTGAAAGAGAGAAATCAGAAAATTGAGCCAATTGGAAAGCCATACACTTCACAGTAATGTAGCATTACACTCTATAACATAGTTGAGGGATAGTGTTCTCAAGTTTCTTCTGTTCATATCAGTGTGTAGGAAGTTCTTTGTCTATGTGTGACACAGATGTAAACTTCTAGGTTAATTTATGTAAATAAAAGAGGTTTCCTACACAGTTCATTGTGTTCTTAACTCTAATTAATCATTTCTTGGATCTTAGATACCTTTTCTACACTAAGAACTGATTTGGACAATCGGATTCAGCTTTTCTAATGGAGTTCGCTTCAATTTACTGATATTTTCCCTGAATTATTCATTTTTTCATATAGTTTCCTATATTCGACCTTCTTGTCCAAGTATCAGCATCACCCACATATACAAACAACTCCCTACACACTGTTATGAACTGAAGAATCTCGAGAAGACTGTCCCTCAACTATGTTATTGAGTGTAATGCTACATTACAGTGAACTGTAAGGCTTTCCAAGGTTGCTTAATGTGTTTATTTCTCTATTTCAATGGCATTCTGCCGTGCATGACACGCATTTACCATTCTAGGCTCATTTAAGTGAACAATATATGATTCATACACTGTTTAATGTGATCTGAACTCTCATTAATGCTTTCCTGGATCATAGATACCTTTTATACACAAACAAAAGACTTGGAGAAGTGTTTTATTCATGTTCTATGCTAGTTCTCATCTATGTACTGTTATTTTCCCAATATTAATGAACTTTTCTTGTCCTTTCTAACATTTGGCCAGGAATAGATTTGGGAACATGGACAAACAACTACCTAAACACTGTTTTGAACCTGAAAGCCTGGGAAGATTGTCTCTCAACTATGTTATAGAGTTTAATGATACATTTCAGTTTAGTGTAATTAAAAGCTATCAATTTACTTATTTCTCTTTTTCAAGCTTTGTGTAACATGCTTTTAAGGTTCAAGGTTCGTTTAAGTAAAAAATATAGGATTCATACTGTGTTTAATGTGCTCTCAACTTGAATTAAGGAATTCTTGGATGTTTATACCTTTTCTGCACTAAGAACTGAATTGGAGAATCTGGTTCTGCTGTTCTAAACCAGTTCTCATGTATTTACTGCCATTTTCTCTGAATAATTCATGTTTTCATGTAGTTTCCTATATTTGGGCTTCTCTACCAAGTGTTAGCATTGCCCACATATACAAACAACATCCCACACACTGTTAAAAGCACAGGAAGCCTGAGAACATTGTCCCTCAAATATGATATAGAGTGTAATGCTACAGTACAGTGAATGTAAGGCTTTCCAAAGCTCAGGAACATTGTCTCTCAAGTAAGTTATAGAGTTTAATGATATATTTCAGTGAGGTGTTTTTGCTTTTCAAAGCTACTCAATTCGCTCATTTCTCTATTTCAAGCTCTGTGTGACATACATTTAAGATTCTAACTTATTTTAAGTAAAAAATGTAGGATTCATATACTGTTCAATGTGCTCTCAACTTGAATTAAGGAATTCTTGGATGTTAGATACCTTTTCTACACTAAAAACTAACTTGGAGAATCTGTTTCTGCTGTTCTAAACCAGTTCTCATCATTTACTGTCATTTCCTCTGAATTATTCATGTTTTCATGTAGTTTCCTATATTCGGCCATCTTGTCCAAGTATAAATATTGCCCACATAGACAAACAACTTCCTACACACTGTTATGAACAGAAGAAACTCGAGAACACTGTCCCTCAACTATGTTATAGAGTGTAATGCTACATTACAGTGAACTGTATTTCTTTCCAACGTTGCTCAATTTGCTGATTTCTCTCTTTCAAGCCTTTTGTGACACACAGCTAAAGTTCTAGGCTACTTTAAGTAAATAAAAGAGGTTTCATGCACTGTTTATTCTGTTCTTAACTCTAATTAAGAATTTCCTCGATCTGAGATATCTTTTCTACATTAAGAACTGATTTGGACGATTGGTTTCAGCTGTTCTAAGTCAGTTCTCATCAATTTACTGACATTTTCTCTGAATTATTCATGTTTTCATATAGTTTCTATATTTGGCCATCTTGAACAAGTATAAGCATTGCCCATATATACAAACAGCTTCCTACACACTGTTATGAACAGAAGAAGCTCGAGAACACTGTCCCTCAACTTTGTTATAGAGTGTAATGATACATTATAGTGAAATGTAAGGCTTTGCAAAGCTGCTTAATGTGTTTATATCTCTATTTCTATGGTATTCTGACTTGTATGAAACACATTTACCATTCTAGGCTCATTTAAGGAAATGATATATGATTCATACACTGTTTAATGTTATCTAAACTCTAATTAAGGCTTTTTGGGATCTTAGATAACTTTTATACACAAACAAAAGAATTGGAGAAGTGTTTTATACATGTTCTATGCCAGTTCTCATCTATTTACGTTATTTTCCCAGAAATACTGAAGTTTTCTTATAATTTCTAACATTAGACCAAGAATAAGCATTGGGAACATGGACAAACAATTACCTAAACATTGTTATGAACCTGAAAAGCTCAGGAACATTGTCTCTCAACTATGTTTTAGAGTTTAATGATACATTTCAGTGAAGTGCAATTAAAAGCTACTCAATTTGCTTATTTCTCTCTTTCAAGCTTTGAGGGACATACATTTAAGGTTCTTGGTTCCTTTAAGTAAAAAATATAGGATGCATGAACTGTTTAATATGCTTTCAACTTGAATTGAGGAATTCTTGGATGTTAGATACCTTTTCTACACAAACAACTGACGTGGAGAATATGGTTCTGCTGTTCTAAACCGGTTCTCATCTATTTACTGCCCTTTTCTCCGAATTATTATATTATCATGTAGTTTCCTATATTCAGCCTACTCGTCCAAGTATTAGCATGGCCCATATATACCAACAACTTCCTACCTACTGTTATGAGTAGAGGAAGCTTGAGAACATTGTCCCTCAACTATGATATAGAGTGTAATGCTACATTACAGTGAATGTAAGACTTTCAAAAGCTCGGGAACATTGTCTCTTAAGTAAGTTATAGAGTTTAATGATACTTTTCAGTGAGGTGTTTGGCTTTGCAAAGCTACTCAATTTGCTTATTTCTCCCTTTCAATCTTTGTGTGACATATATTTAAAGTTCTAGGCTACTTTAAGTACAAAATATTGGATTCATACAGTTTTTCATGTGTTCTCAACTCTAATTAAGGAATTCCTTGATGTTCGATACCTTTTCTACACTAAGAACTGACTTGGAAAATTCGTTTCAGCAGTACTAAATGAGTTTTCATCTATTTATTTCCATTTTCTCGGAATTATTCATATTTTCATGTAGTTTCCTATATTCCGCCATCTTGTCCAAGTATAAACATTGGCCACATATACAAAAACTTCCTACTCACTGTTATGAACAGAAGAAACTCGAGAACGCTGTCTCTCAACTATGTTGTAGAGTGCAATGCTGCATTACATGTCTCTCAACTATGTTATAGAGTTTAATAATACAATTCAGTGAAGTGTAATTAAAATCTATCAGTTTGCTTATTTCTCTCTTTCAAGCTTTGTGGAACATACATTTAAGGTTCTCCGTTCCTTTAAGGAAAAATATAGGATTCATACACTGTTTAATGTTCTCTCAACTCCAATTAAGGAATTACTGAATGTTAGATACCTTTTCTATACTAAGAACTAACTTGGAGAATCTAATTCTTAATTAGAGTTAAGAACACAATAAACAGTGTATGAAACCTCTTTTATTTACTTAAAGTACCTAGAACTTTACCTGTGTGTCAAACAACGCTTGAAAGGGAGAAATAAGCAACTTGAGTAGCTTTGAGAAGCCAAACATCTCACTGAAATGTATCATTAAACTCTATAACTTACTTGAGAGACAATGTTCCCGAGCTTTGGAAAACCTTACATTCACTGTATTTAGCATTACACTCTATATCATAGTTGAGGGACAATGTTCTCAGGCTTCCTCTGCTCATAACAGTGTGTAGCATGTTGTTTTTTATATGTGGGCAATGCTAATACTAGGACTAGGTGGTCGAATATAGGAAACTATATGAAAACATGAACAATTCGGAGAAAATGGCAGTAAATAGATGAGAACTGGTTTAGAACAGCAGAAACAGATTCTCCAAGTCAGTTCTTAGTGTAGAAGAGTTATTAAACATCCAAGAATTCCTTAATTCAAGTTGAGAGCACATTAAACAGTGTATGAATCCTATATTATTTACTTAAAGGAATCCAGAACCTTAAATGTATGTCAAACAAAGCTTGAAAGAGAGAAATACGTAAATTGAGTACCTTTTAATTACACTTCACTGAAATGTATCATTCAACTCTAACACTTACTTGAGAGACAGTGTTCCCGAGCTTTTCAGGTTCATAACAGAGTTTAGGTAGTTGTTTGTCCATGTTCCCAATACTTATTCTTGTTCTAATTTTAGAAACTACAAGAAAACATCAGTAATTCTGAGATAATAAATGTAAATAGATGAGAACTCGCAGAAACCATGTCTAAAAATATTTCCAAGTCTTTTCTTTGTGTATAAAAGTTATTTACAATCCAGGAAATCCTTAATTAGAGTTCAGATCAAATTAAAAAGTGTATGAATCATATATTGTTTACTTAAATGAGCCTAGAACGGTAAATGTGTGTCATACAAGTCAGAATACCATTGAAATAGAGAAATAAACACATTAAGAAGTTTTTGAAAGCCTTACAGTTCTCTGTAATGTAGCATAACACTCTATAATATAGTTGAGGGACAGTGTTCTTGAGATTCTTCTGTTCATAACAGTGTGTAGGAAGTTGTTTGCATATTTGGGCAATACTTATACCTGTAGAAGAAGACCAAATATAGGAAACTATATGAAAACATGAATAATTCGGAGAAAATGGCAGTAAATAGATGACAACTGGTTAGAACAGCAGAAGCAGATTCTCCGAGTCATTTCTTAGTTAACAAAAGTTATCTGAGTTCCAGGAAATTCTAACTTAGAGTTAAGAACACAATAAACAGTATATGAAACCTCTTTTATTTACTTAAAGTTGCCTATAACTTTACATGTGTGTCACACAATGCTGTAAAGAGAGAAATCAGCAAATTGAGCAAATTGGAAAGCAATAGAATTCACTGTAATGTAGCATTACACTGTATAGCCTAGTAGAGGGACAGTGTTCCTGAGCTTCTTCTATTCATAACAGTGAGTAGGAAGTTTTTTGTATGTGTGGGCAATGATTATACTTGGACAAGAAGTTCGAATATAGGAAACTACATGAAAACATGAATAATTCGGAGAAAATGGCAGTAAATAGATGAGAACTCATTTAGAACAGCTGAAACGAATTCTCCAAGTCAGTTCTTAGTGTAGAAAACGTATCTAACATCCAGGAATTCCTTAATTCCTGTTGAGAGCACATTAAACAGTGTATGAATCCGATATTTTTTACTTAAAGGAGCCTAGAATTTCAAATGTATGTCACAAAAAGCTTGAAAGACAGAAATAAGCCAATGAAGTAGCTTTGAAAAGCCTAACACCTCACTGAAATGTAATATTAAAATCTAGAACATACTTGAGAGACAATGTTCCCGAGCTTTGGAAAGTCTTACAGTGCACTGTAATGTAGCATTACACTCTATATCATAGATGAGGGGCAATGTTCTCAGGCTGCCTCTGCTCATAACAGTGTGTAGGATGTTGTTTGTATATGTGGGCAATACTAATACTTGGACGAGATGGCCAAATATTGGAAACTACATGAAAACATGAATAATACGGAAAAAATGGCAGTAAATAGCTGAGAACTGGTATAGAACAGCATAAACAGATTCTCCAAGTCAGATCTTAGTGGAGAAAAGGTATCAACATCCAAGAATTCCTTAATTCATGTTGAGAGCACATTAGACAGTGTACGAAGCATACATTTTTTACTTAAAAGAACCTAGAAACTTAAATGTATTACACACAATGACTGAGAGAGAGATACAAGAAAATTGAGTAGCTTTTAATTACACTTCACTGAAATGTATCATTAAACTCTAAAACATAGTTGGGAGACAATGTTCCCGAGCTTTTCAGTTTCATAGCAGTGTTTAGGTAGTTGTTTGTCTATGTTCCCAAGGCGTATTTCTGGCCTAATGTTAGAAACTACAAGAAAACATTATTAATTCTTGGAAAATAACAGTAAATTGTTGAGAACTCGCATAAAACATTTATAAAACAATTCTCCAACTCTTTTGTTTGTGTATAAAAGGTATCTACAATCCAGGAAAGCCTTAATTAGAGTTCAGATCACAATAAACAGTGTATGAATCGTATATTTTTACTTAAATGAGCCTAGAATGGTAAAAATGTGTCATACAAGGCAGAATACCATGGAAATAGAGGAATAAACACATTAAGCAACTTTCGAAAGACTTACAGTTCACTGTAATATAGCATTACACTCCATAACATAGTTGAGGGACAGTGTTATCCAGTTCCTTTGTTCAAAACAGTGTGTAGGAAGTTGTTTGTATTGTGGGCAATGATTATACTTGGACAAGAATGCCGAATATAGGAAACTATGTGAAAACATAAATAATTCGGAGAAAATGGCAGTAAATAGATCAGAACTTGTTTAGAACAGCTAAAACGAATTCTCCAAGTCCGTTCTTAGTGTAGAAAATGTATCTAATATCCAGGAATTGCTTAATTCGAGTTGAGAGCACATTAATCAGTGTATGAATCCTACATATTTTACTTAAAGGAGCCTAGAACTTTACATGTATGTCACACAAAGCTTGAAAGAGAGAAATAAGCCAATTGAGTAGCTTTGAAAAGCCAAACACCTCACTGAAATGTATCATTAAAATGTATAACTTACTTGAGAGACAATGTTCCTGAGCTTTGGAAAGCCTCACAATTCACTGTAATGTAGCATTACACTCTATATCATAGTTGAAGGACAATATTCTCGGGCCTCCTCTGCTCATAACAGTGTGTATGAATTTGTTTGTATATGTGAGCAATGCTAATGCTTGGACGAGGAGGCTGAATATAGGAAACTACATGAAAACATGAATAATTCAGAAAAAATGGCAGTAAGTATATGAGAACTGGTTTAGAACAGGAGAAACAGATTCTCCAAGTCAGTTCTAAGTGTAGAAAAGGTATCAACATCCAAGAATTCCTTAATTCAAGTTGAGAGCACTTTAGTCAGTGTATGAATCCTACATTTTTTCTTAAAGGAACCTCAAAACTTAAATGTATGTCACACAATGGCTGAAAGAGAGAAATAAGCAAATTGAGTAGCTTTTAATTACACTTCACTGAAATCTATCATTAAACTCTAAACCTTACTTGAGAGACAGTGTTCCCGAGCTTTTCAGGTTCATAACAGAGTTTAGGTAGTTGTTTGTCCATGTTCCCAATACTTATTCTTGTTCTAATTTTAGAATCTACAAGAAAACATCAGTAATTCTGAGATAATAAATGTCTAAAAAACTTTTCCAAATCTTTTCTTTGTGTATAAAAGTTATTTACTATCCAGGAAAGCCTTAATTAGAGTTCAGATCAAATTAAACAGTGTATGAATCATATATGGTTTACTTAAATGAGCCTAGAACGGTAAATGTGTGTCATACAAGTCAGAATACCATTGAAATAGAGAAATAAACACATTAAGAAGTTTTTGAAGGCCTTACAGTTCTCTGTAATGTAGCATAACACTCTATAATATAGTTGAGGGACAGTGTTCTTGAGATTCTTCTGTTCATAACAGTGTGTAGGAAGTTGTTTGCATATTTGGGCAATACTTATACTTGTAGAAGAAGACCAAATATAGGAAACTATATGAAAACATAAATAATTCGGAGAAAATGGCAAGAAATAGATGAGAACTGGTTAGAATAGCAGAAACAGATTCTCAGAGTCATTTCTTAGTGTAGAAAAGGTATCTGAGATCCAGGAAATTCTAACTTAGAGTTAAGAACACAATAAACAGTATATGAAACCTCTTTTATTTACTTAAAGTCCCCTATAACTTTACATGTGTGTCACACAATGCTGTAAGGAGAGAAATCAGCAAATTGAGCAAATTGGAAAGCAATAGAATTCCCTGTAATGTAGCATTACACTGTATAACATAGTAGAGGGACAGTGTTCTCGAGCTTCTTCTATTCATAACAGTGTGTAGGAAGTTTTTTGTATGTGTGGGCAATGATTATACTTGGACAAGAAGTTCGAATATAGGAAACTACATGAAAACATGAATAATTCGGAGAAAATGGCAGTAAATAGATGAGAACTCATTTAGAACAGCTGAAACGAATTCTCCAAGTCAGTTCTTAGTGTAGAAAACGTATCTAACATCCAGGAATTCCTTAATTCCTGTTGAGAGCACATTAAACAGTGTATGAATCCGATATTTTTTACTTAAAGGAGCCTAGAATTTCAAATGTATGTCACAAAAAGCTTGAAAGACAGAAATAAGCCAATGAAGTAGCTTTGAAAAGCCTAACACCTCACTGAAATGTAATATTAAAATCTAGAACATACTTGAGAGACAATGTTCCCGAGCTTTGGAAAGTCTTACAGTGCACTGTAATGTAGCATTACACTCTATATCATAGATGAGGGGCAATGTTCTCAGGCTGCCTCTGCTCATAACAGTGTGTAGGATGTTGTTTGTATATGTGGGCAATACTAATACTTGGACTAGATGGCCAAATATTGGAAACTACATGAAAACATGAATAATACGGAAAAAATGGCAGTAAATAGCTGAGAACTGGTATAGAACAGCATAAACAGATTCTCCAAGTCAGATCTTAGTGGAGAAAAGGTATCAACATCCAAGAATTCCTTAATTCATGTTGAGAGCACATTAGACAGTGCACGAAGCATACATTTTTTACTTAAAAGAACGTAGAAACTTAAATGTATTACACACAATGACTGAAAGAGAGAAACAAGAAAATTGAGTAGCTTTTAATTACACTTCACTGAAACGTATCATTAAACTCTAAAACATAGTTGGGAGACAATGTTCCCGAGCTTTTCAGGTTAATAGCAGTGTTTAGGTAGTTGTTTGTCTATGTTCCCAAGGCGTATTTCTGGCCTAATGTTAGAAACTACAAGAAAACATTATTAATTCTTAGAAAATAACAGTAAATTGTTGAGAACTCACATAAAACACTTATAAAACAATTCTCCAACTCTTTTGTTTGTGTATAAAAGGTATCTACAATCCAGGAAAGCTTAATTAGAGTTCAGATCACATTAAACAGTGTATGAATCGTATATTTTTACTTAAATGAGACTAGAATGGTAAAAATGTGTCAAACAAGGCAGAATACCATGGAAATAGAGAAATAAACACATTAAGAAGCTTTGGAAAGCCTTAGAGTTCACTGTAATATATCATTACACTCTGTAACATAGTTGAGGGACCGTGTTCTCCAGTTTCTTCTGTTCATAACAGTGTGTAGGAAGTTGTTTGTATATGTGGGCAATGATTATACTTGGACAAGAATGCCGAATATAGGAAACTATATGAAAACATGAATAATTCGGAGAAAATGGCAGTAAATAGATGAGAACTGGTTAGAACAGCAGAAACAGATTCTCGGAGTCATTTCTTAGTGTAGAAAAGGTATCTGAGATCCAGGAAATTCTAACTTAGAGTTAAGAACACAATAAACAGTATATGAAACCTCTTTTATTTACTTAAAGTTGCCTATAACTTTACATGTGTGTCACACAATGCTGTAAAGATAGAAATCAGCAAATTGAGCAAATTGGAAAGTAATAGAATTCACTGTAATGTAGCATTACACTGTATAACCTAGTAGAGGGACAGTGTTCTCGAGCTTCTTCTATTCATAAGTGTGTAGGAAGTTTTTTGTATGTGTGGGCAATGATTATACTTGGACAAGAAGTCGGAATATAGGAAACTACATGAAAACATGAATAATTCGGAGAAAATGGCAGTAAATAGATGAGAACTTGTTTAGAACAGCTAAAATGAATTCTCCAAGTCCATTCTTAGGGTAGAAAATGTATCTAACATGAAGGAATTGCTTAATTCAAGTTGAGAGCACATTAATCAGTGTATGAATCCTACATATTTTACTTAAAGGAGCCTAGAACTTTACATGTATGTCACACAAAGCTTGAAAGAGAGAAATAAGCCAATTGAGTAGCTTTGAAAAGCCAAACACCTCACTGAAATGTATCATTAAAATGTATAACTTACTTGAGAGACAATGTTTTCGAGCTTTGGAAAGCCTCACAATTCACTGTAATGTAGCATTACACTCTATATCATAGTTGAGGGACAATGTTCTCGGGCCTCCTCTGCTCATAACAGTGTGTATGAATTTGTTTGTATATGTGAGCAATCCTAATGATTGGACGAGGAGGCTGAATATAGGAAACTACATGAAAACATGAATAAATCAGAAAAAATGACAGTAAGTATAAGAGAACTGGTTTAGAACAGGAGAAACAGATTCTCCAAGTCAGTTCTTAGTGTAGAAAAGGTTTCAACATCCAAGAATTCCTTAATTCAAGTTGAGAGCACTTTAGTCAGTGTATGAATCCTACATTTTTTCTTAAAGGAACCTCAAAACTTAAATGTATGTCACACAATGGCTGAAAGAGAGAAATAAGCAAATTGAGTAGCTTTTAATTACACTTCACTGAAATGTATCATTAAACTCTAAAACATAGTTGAGAGACAATGTTCCCGAGCTTTTCAGGTTCATAGCAGTGTTTATGTAGTTGTTTTTCTATGTTCCCAATGCTTATTCCTGGCTTAATGTTAGAAACTACAAGAAAACATTATTAATTCTTGGAAAATAACAGTAAATTGATGAGAACTCGCATAAAACATGTATAAAATTATCCAACTCTTTTATTTGTGTATAAAAGTTAACTACAATCCAGGAAAGCCTTAATTAGTGTTCAGATCACATTAAACAATGTATGAATCACATATTTTCACTTAAATGAGCTTACAATGGAAAATGTGTGTCATAAAAGGCAGAATACCATTGAAATAGAGAAATAAACACATTAAGCAGCTTTGGAAAGCCTTACAGTTCACTGTAATGTAGCATTACACTCTATATCATAATTGATGGACAATGTCCTCAGGCTTCCTCTGCTCATAAAAATATGTACGATGTTGTTTGTAAATGTGGCCAATGCTAATACTAGGATGAGAAGGTCAAATATAGGAAACTACATCAAAACATGAAAAATTCAGAGAAAATGGCAGTAAATAGATGAGATCTGGTTTATAACAGCAGAAACAGATTCTCCAAGTCAGTTCTTAGTGTAGAAGTGGTATTAAACATCCAATAATTCCTTAAGTCAAGTTGAGAGCACATTAAACAGTGTATGAATCCTATATTATTTACTTAAAGGAATCCAGAACCTTAAATGTATGTCAAACAAAGCTTGAAAGAGAGAAATACGCAAATTGAGTACCTTTTAATTATACTACACTGAAATGTATCGTTAAACTCTAAAACATAGTTGAGAGACCAGTGTGTAGGAAGGTGTTTATATGTGTGGGCAATGCATATACTTGGACAAGAAGGCCGAATATAGGAAACTAGATGAAAACATGAACAATTCAGAGAATATGGCAATAAATAGATGAGAACTGGTTTAGACCAGCTGAAACCAATTGTCCAAATCAATTCTTAGTGTAGAAAAGGTATCTAAGATCCAGGAAATCCTTAATTAGAGTTAAGAACACAATAATCAGTGTATGAAACCTCTTTTATTTACTTAAAGTCACCTAGAACTATACCTGTGTGTCACACAGGGCTTGAAAGAGAGAAATCAGCAAATTGAGCAACGTTGGAAAGCAATACAATTCACTGTAATGTAGCATTCCACTCTATAACATAGTTGAGGGACAGTGTTCTCGAGTTTCTTCCGTTTGTTTGTTACAGTGTGTTGGAATTTACTTGTCTATGTGGGCAATATTTATACTTGGAGAAGATGGCCGAATATAGGAAACTACATGAAAACATGAATAATTCAGAGAAAATGGCAGTAAATACATGAGAACTCGTTCAGAACAGCTGAAACGAATTCTCAAGGTCAGTTCTTAGTGTAGAAAAGGTATCTAACATCCAAGAATTCCTTAATTCAAGTTGAGATCACATTGAAGAGTGTATTAATCCTATATTATTTACTTAAAGGAACCGAGAACCTTAAATGTATGTCATACAAAGCTTGAGACAGAGAAATACGCAAATTGAATAGCTTTTAATTACACTTCACTGAAATGTATTGTTAAACTCTAAAACATAGTTGAGAGACAATGTTCCCAAGCTTTTCAGTTTCATAACAGTGTTTAGGTAGTTGTTTGTCCATGTTCCCAATCCATATTCTTGTTCAAATGTTAGAAACTACAAGAAAACATCAGAAATTCTGGAAAAATAACAGTACACAGGTGAGAACTCGAATAGAACATGTATAAAACACTTCTCCAAGTCTTTTGTTTGTGTATAAAAGTTATCTAAGATCCAGGAAAGCATTAATTAGAGTTAAGATCAAATTAAACAGTGTATGAATACTATATTGTTTACTTAAATGAGCCTAGAACGGTAAATGTATGCCATATGAGGCAGAATGCCATTGAAATAGAGAAATAAACACATTAAGCAGCTTTGGAAAGCCTTACAGTTCACTGTGATATAGCACTACACTCTATAACATAGTTGAGGGACAGTGTTCTTGAGCTTTTTCTGTTCATAACAGTGTGTAGGAAGTTGTTTTTATATGTGGGCAATACTTATACTTGGACAAGAAGACCGAATATAGGAAACTATATGAAAACATGAAAAATTCGGAGAAAATGGCAATAAATAGATGCGAACTGGTTTAGAAGAGCAGAAACCGATTCTCCAAGGCAGTTCTTCATGTAGAAAAGGTATCTAACATCCAAGAATTCCTTAATTCAAGTTGAGAGCACATTAAACAGTGCATGAATCCTATATTTTTTACTTAAAGGAAGCTAGAACCACAAATGTGTGTCATACAAGTCAGAATACCATTGAAATAGAGAAATACACACATTAAGCAGCTTTGGAAAGCCTTTCTTTTCACTGTAATGTAGCATTACACTCTATAACATAGTTGAGGGACAGTGTTCTCGAGTTTCTTCTGTTCATACCGGTGTGTAGGGAGGTGTTTATATATTTGGGCAATGCATATACTTGGACAAGAAGGCCGAATATAGGAAACTATATGAAAACATGAATAATTCAGGGGAAATGTCAATAAATTGATGAGAACTCATTAAGAACAGCTAAAACCAATTGTCCAAGTCAGTTCTTAGTGTAGAAAAGGTATCTAAGATCCAAGAATTCCTTAATTCGAGTTGAGAGCACATAAAACAGTGTATGAATCCTATATTTTTTCCTTAGAAGGAACTAGAAACTTAAATGTATGTCCCGCAATTCTTGAAAGAGAGAAATAAGCAAATTGATAGCTTTTATTACACATCACTGAATTGTATCATTAAACTCTATAACATAGTTGAGAGACAATGTTCCCAAGCTCTTAAGGTTCATAACAGTGTTTAGGTACTTGTTTGTACATTTTCCAAATACTATTCCTGGCCAAATGTTAGAAACTACAAGAAAACATCAGTAATTCTGGGAAAATAACTGTACATAGATGAGAACTCGCATAGAACATGTATAAAACACTTCTCCAAGTCTTTTGTTTGTGTATAAAAGGTAACTATGATCCAGGAAAGCCTTAATTAGATTTCAGATTGCATTAAACAGTGTATGAATCATATATTGTTTACTTAAATGAGCCTAGAACGGTAAATGCGTGTCATGCAAGGCAGAATACCATGGAAATAGAGAAGTAAACATATTAAGCAGCATTTGAAAGCCTTACAGTTCACGGTAATGTAGCATTACGCTCAATAACATAGTTGAGGGACAGTTTTCTCGAGCTTCTTCTGTTCATAACAGTGTGTAGGAAGTTGTTTGTATATGTCGGCAATGCTGATACTTGGACAAGAAGGCCGAATACAGGAAACTAAATGAAAACATGAATAATTCAGTGAAAATGGCAGTAAATAGATGAGAACTGGTTTAGAACAGCAGAAACAGATTCTCCAAGTCAGTTCTTAGTGTAGAAAAGGTATCTAAGATCCAGGAAATTCTTAATTAGAGTTAAGAACACCATAAACAGTGTATAAAACCTCTTTTATTTACTTAATTTAACCTAGAACTGTACATGTATGTCACAAAGCCTAGAAAGAGACAAATCAGCAAATTGAGCAACCTTCGCAAGCATTACAGATCACTGTAATGTAACTTTCCACTCTATAAGATTCTTGAGGGACAGTGTTCTGGAGTTTCTCCTGTTCAAAACAGTGTGCACGAAGTTGATTGTATATATCATACTTGAGATATATATGGGCAATGTTTATACTTGGACAAGATGTCCGAATATAGGAAACTACATGAAAACATGAATAATTCAGAGAAAATGGCAGTAAATAGATGAGAACTTGTTTAGAAGAGCTGAAACGAATTCTCCAAGTCAGTTCTTAGTGTAGAAAAGGTATCTAACATCCAGGAATTCCTTAATTAGAGTTGACAGCACATTATACAGTGTATGAATCCGAAATTTTTTACTTAAAGGAGTGAAGAACTTTAAATGTCTGTCACACAAAGGTTGACAGAGAGAAATAAGCAAATTGAGTAGCTTTGTAAAGCCAAACACCTCACTGAAATGTATCATTAAACTCTATAACTTACTTAAGAGACAATGTTCCCAAGCTTTGGAAAGCCTTACATTCCCTGTAATGTAGCATTCCACTCTATAACATAGATGAGGGACAATGTTCTCCGGGTTCCTATGCTCATAACACTGAGTAGGAAGTAGTTTGTAAATGTGATCAATGCTAATACTTGGACTAAAAGGCCAAATATAGGAAAATACATGAAAACATGAATAATTCAGACAAAATGGCAGTAAATAGATGAGAACTGGTTTAGCACAGCAGAAACAGATTCTCCAAGTCAGTTCTTGGTGTAGAAAAGGTATCTAACATCCAGGAATTCCTTAATTCGAGTTGACAACACATTAAACAGTGTATGAATCCTATATTATTTACTCAAAGGAACCCAGAACCTTAAATGTATGTCACACAATGCTTGAAAGAGAGAAATAAGCAAATTGAGTACCTTCTAATTAAACTTCACTGAAATGTATCATAAAACTCTGTTACATAATTTAGAGACAATGTTCCCGAGCATTTAAGTTTCGTAACAGTGTTTAGGTAGTTGTTTGTCCATGTTCCCAGTGCTTCTTCCTGATCTAATGTTAGAAACTACAAAAAACATCAGTAATTCTGGGAAAATAATAGTAAATATAGGAGAAAACACATAGAACATGTATAAAACAATTCTCCAATTTTTTGTTTATGTATAAAACTACGTACAATCCAGGAAAGCCTTAATTAGAGTTCCGATCACATTAAACAGTGTATGAATCACATATTTTTATTTAAATGAGCCTAGAATGGTGAATGTGTGTCATACCATTTAAATAGAGAAAAAAAAACACATTAAGCAGCATTGGAAAGCCTTACAGTTCACTGTAATGTAGCATTACACTGTATAACATAGTTGAGGGACACTGTTCTCGAGCTTCTTCTGTTCATAACAGTGTGTAGGAAGTTGTTTGTATATGTGGGCAATGATTATACTTCGAAAATAAGTCCGAATATAGGAAACTATATGAAAGCATGAATAATTCAGGGAAAATGGCAATAAATAGCTGAGAACTGGTTTAGAAGAGCAGAAACAGAAACACAAAGGCAGTTCTTGGTGTAGAAAAGGTATCTAACAACCAGGAATTACTTAATTCAAGTTGAGAGCACATTAAACATTGTATGAATCCTATATTTTTTACTTAAAGGAAGCTAGAACTTTAAAGGTATGTCACACAAAGCTTGAAAGAGAGAAATACGCAAATTGAGTAGCTTTGAAAAGCCAAAAACCTCAGTGAAATGTATCATTAAACTCTATAACTTACTGGAGAGATAATGTTCCCCAGCTTTGGAAAGCCTTAAATTCACTGTAATGTAGCATTACAGTCTATATCATAGTTGATGGACAATATTTTCAGGCTTCCTCTTCTCATTACAGTGTGTAGGAAGTTGTTTGTATATGTGGGCAATGCTAATACTTGGATGAGAATGCCGAATATAGGAAACTACATGAAAACATGAATAATTAGGAGAAAATGGCAGTAAATAGATGAGAACTGGTTTAGAACAGCAGAAACAGAGTCCCCAAGTCAGTTCTTAGTGTAGAAAAGGTATCTAAGATCCAGGAAATCCTTAATTAGAGTGAGGAACACCATAAACAGTGTATAAAACCTCTTTTATTTACTTAATATAACCTAGAACTGTACATGTATGTGACAAAGCCTAGAAAGAGACAAATCAGCAGATTGAGCAACCTTGGCAAGCATTACAGATCACTGTAATGTAACTTTCCACTCTATAAGATACTTGAGGGACAGTGTTCTGGAGTTTCTCCTGTTCAAAACAGTGTGCACGAAGTTGATTGTATATATCATACTTGAGATATATATGGGCAATGTTTATACTTGGACAAGATGTCCGAATATAGGAAACTACATGAAAACATGAATAATTCAGAGAAAATGGCAGTAAATAGATGAGAACTTGTTTAGAAGAGCTGAAACGAATTCTCCAAGTCAGTTCTTAGTGAAGAAAAGGTATCCAACATCCAGGAATTCCTTAATTAGAGTTGACAGCACATTATACAGTGTATGAATCCGAAATTTTTTACTTAAAGGAGCGAAGAACTTTAAATGTATGTCACACAAAGGTTGACAGAGAGAAATAAGCAAATTGAGTAGCTTTGCAAAGCCAAACACCTCACTGAAAAGTATCATTAAACTCTATAACTTACTTAAGAGACAATGTTCCCGAGCTTTGGAAAGCCTTACATTCCCTGTAATGTAGCATTCCACTCTATAACATAGTTGAGGGACAATGTTCTCCGGCTTCCTATGCTCATAACACTGAGTAGGAAGTTGTTTGTATATGTGATCAATGCTAATACTTGGACTAAAAGGCCAAATATAGGAAACTACATGAAAACATGAATAATTCAGAGAAAATGGCAGTAAATAGATGAGAACTGGTTTAGCACAGCAGAAACAGATTCTCCAAGTCAGTTCTTGGTGTAGAAAAGGTATCTAACATCCAGGAATTCCTTAATTCGAGTTGAAAACACATTAAACAGTGTATGAAACCTATATTATTTACTCAAAGGAACCCAGAACCTCAAATGTATGTCACACAATGCTTGAAAAAGAGAAATAAGCAAATTGAGTACCTTCTAATTAAGCTTCACTGAAATGTATCATAAAACTCTATTACATAATTTAGAGACAATGTTCCCGAGCATTTAAGTTTCATAACAGTGTTTAGGTAGTTGTTTGTCCATGTTCCCAGTTCTTCTTCCTGATCTAATGTTAGAAACTACAAAAAACATCAGTAATTTTGGGAAAATAATAGTAAATATAGGAGAAGACACATAGAACATGTATAAAACAATTCTCCAATTTTTTGTTTATGTATAAAACTACGTACAGTCCAGGAAAGCCTTAATTAGAGTTCCGATCACATTAAACAGTGTATGAATCACATATTTTTATTTAAATGAGCCTAGAATGGTGAATGTGTGTCATACCATTTAAATAGAGAAAAAAAACACATTAAGCAGCATTGGAAAGCCTTACAGTTCACTGTAATGTAGCATTACACTGTATAACATAGTTGAGGGACACTGTTCTCGAGCTTCTTCTGTTCATAACAGTGTGTAGGAAGTTGTTTGTATATGTGGGCAATGATTATACTTCGAAAATAAGTCCGAATATAGGAAACTATATGAAAGCATGAATAATTCAGGGAAAATGTCAATAAATAGCTGAGAACTGGTTTAGAAGAGCAGAAACAGATTCACAAAGGCAGTTATTGGTGTAGAAAAGGTATCTATCAACCAGGAATTACTTAATTCAAGTTGAGAGCACATTAAACATTGTATGAATCCTATATTTTTTACTTAAAGGAAGCTAGAACTTTAAAGGTATGTCACACAAAGCTTGAAAGAGAGAAATAAGCAAATTGAGTAGCTTTGAAAAGCCAAACACCTCAGTGAAATGTATCATTAAACTCTATAACTTACTGGAGAGATAATGTTCCCCAGCTTTGGAAAGCCTTAATTTCACTGTAATGTAGCATTACAGTCTATATCATAGTTGATGGACAATGTTCTCAGGCTTCCTCTGCTCATAACAGTCTTTAGGAAGTTGTTTGTATATGTGGGCAATGCTAATACTTGGAAGAGAATGCCGAATATAGGAAACTACATGAAAACATGAATAATTCGGAGAAAATGGCAGTAAATAGATGAGAACTGGTTTAGAACAGCAGAAACAGATTCTCCAAGTCAGTTCTTATTGTAGAAAAGGGTTCAACATCCAAGAATTCCTTAATTCAAGTTAAGAGCACTTTAGATAGTGTATGAATCCTACATTTTTTACTTAAAGGAACCTAGAAACTTAAATGTATGTCGCACAATGACTGAAAGAGAGAAATTAGCAAATTGAGTAGCTTTTAATTACACTTCACTGAAATGTATCATTAAACTCTCAAACAGTTGAGAGACAATGTTCCTGAGATTTTCAGGTTCATATCAGTGTTTAGGTAGTTTTTTGTCTATGTTCCGAATGCTTATTCCTGGCCTAATGTTAGAAACTACAAGAAAACATTATTAATTCTTGGAAAATAACAGTAAATTGATGACAACTCGCATGAAACATGTATAAAACAATTCTCCAACTCCTTTGTTTGTGTATAAAAGGTATCTATAATCCAGGAAAGCCTTAATTAGAGTTCAGATCACATTAAACAATGTATGAATCAAATATTTTTACTTAAATGAGCCTAGAATGGTAAATGTGTGTCATACAAGGCAGAATACCATTGAAATAGAGAAATAAACACATTAAGCAGCTTTGGAAAGCCTTACAGTTCACTGTAATGTAGCATTACACTCTATACCATAGTTGAGGGACAATGTTCTCAGGCTTCCTCTGCTCATAACAGTGTGTAGTAAGGGGTTTATGTATGTGGGCAATGCATATACTTGGATAAGAAGGCCGAATATGGGAAATTATATGAAATCATGAACAATTCATAGAAAATATAGGTAAATTGATGAGAACTCATTTAGAACAGCTGAAACCAATTGTCCAAATCAGTTCTTAGTGTAGAAATGGTATCTAAGATCCAGGAAATTCTTAATTAGAGTTAAGAACACAATAAACATTGTATGAAAGCTTTTTATTTTATTAAAGTAACATAGAACTTTACATGTGTGTCACACAAGGCTTGAATGAGAGAAATCAGCAAATTGAGCAACGTTGGAAAGCAATACAGTTCACTGTAATGTAGCATTACACTCTATAACATAGTTGAGGGCCAGTGTTCTCCAGTTTCTTCTGTTTATAACAGTGTGTATGAAGTTACTTGTCTATGTGGGCAATATTTATACTTGTTGAAGATGGCCGAATATAGGAAACCACATGAAAACATAAATAATTCAGAGAAAATGGCAGTAAATAGATGAGAACTCATTTAGAACAGCTGAAACGAATTCTCAAAGTCAGTTCTTAGTGTAGAAAAGGTATCTAACATCCAGGAATTCCTTAATTCAAGTTGAGATCACATTAAACAGTGTATTAATCCTATATTATTTACTTAAAGGAACCGAGAACCTTAAATGTATGCCTTACACAGCTTGAAACAGAGAAATACGCAAATTGAATAGCTTTTAATTACACTACACTGAAATGTATCGTTAAACTCTAAAACATAGTTGAGAGTCCAGTGTGTAGGAAGGTGTTTATATGTGTGGGCAATGCATATACTTGGACAAGAAGGCCGAATATAGGAAACTAGATGAAAACTTGAACAATTCAGAGAATATGGCAATAAATAGATGGGAACTGGTTTAGACCAGCTGAAACCAATTGTCCAAATCAATTCTTAGTGTAGAAAAGGTATCTAAGATCCAGGAAATCCTTAATTATAGTTAAGAACACAATAATCAGTGTATGAAACCTCTTTTATTTACTTAAAGTCACCTAGAACTATACCTGTGTGTCACACAGGGCTTGAAAGAGAGAAATCAGCAAATTGAGCAACGTTGGAAAGCAATACAATTCACTGTAATGTAGCATTCCACTCTATAACATAGTTGAGGGACAGTGTTCTTGAGTTTCTTCCGTTTGTTTGTTACAGTGTGTAGGAACTTACTTGTCTATGTGGGCAATATTTATACTTGGAGAAGATGGCCGAATATAGGAAACTATATGAAAACATGAATAATTCAGGGGAAATGTCAATAAATTGATGAGAACTCATTAAGAACAGCTGAAACCAATTGTCCAAGTCAGTTCTTAGTGTAGAAAAGGTATCTAAGATCCAAGAATTCCTTAATTCGAGTTGAGAGCACATAAAACAGTGTATGAATCCTATATGTTTTCCTTAGAAGGAACTAGAAACTTAAATGTATGTCCCACAATTCTTGAAAGAGAGAAATAAGCAAATTGATAGCTTTTATTACACATCACTGAATTGTAACATTAAACTCTATAACATAGTTGAGAGACAATGTTCCCAAGCTCTTAAGGTTCATAACAGTGTTTAGGTACTTGTTTGTACATTTTCCAAATACTATTCCTGGCCAAAATGTTAGAAACTACAAGAAAACATCAGTAATTCTGGGAAAATAACTGTACATAGATGAGAACTCGCATAGAACATGTATTAAAACACTTCTCCAAGTCTTTTGTTTGTGTATAAAAGGTAACTATGATCCAGGAAAGCCTTAATTAGATTTCAGATTGCATTAAACAGTGTATGAATCATATATTGTTTACTTAAATGAGCCTAGAACGGTAAATGCGTGTCATGCAAGGCAGAATACCATGGAAATAGAGAAGTAAACATATTAAGCAGCATTTGAAAGCCTTACAGTTTCACGGTAATGTAGCAGTTACACTCAATAACATAGTTGAGGGACAGTTTTCTCGAGCTTCTTCTGTTCATAACAGTGTGTAGGAAGTTGTTTGTATATATGTCGGCAATGCTGATACTTGGACCAAGAAGGCCGAATACAGGAAACTAAATGAAAACATGAATAATTCAGTGAAAATGGCAGTAACATAGATGAGAACTGGTTTAGAACAGCAGAAACAGATTTCTCCAAGTCAGTTCTTAGTGTAGAAAAAGGTAACTAAGATCCAGGAAATTCTTAATTAGAGTTAAGAACACCATAAACAGTGTATAAAACCTCTTTTATTTACTTTAATTTAACCTAGAACTGTACATGTATGTCACAAAGCCTAGAAAGAGACAAATCAGCAAATTGAGCAACCTTCGCAAGCAATTACAGATCACTGTAATGTAACTTTCCACTCTATAAGATTCTTGAGGGACAGTGTTCTGGAGTTTCTCCTGTTCAAAACAGTGTGCACGAAGTTGTTGTATATATCATACTTGAGATATATATGGGGAATGTTTATACTTGGACAAGATGTCCGAATATAGGAAACTACATGAAAACATGAATAATTCAGAGAAAATGGCAGTAAATAGATGAGAACTTGTTTAGAAGAGCTGAAACGAATTCTCCAAGTCAGTTCTTAGTGAAGAAAAGGTATCTAACATCCAGGAATTCCTTAATTAGAGTTGACAGCACATTATACAGTGTATGAATCCGAAATTTTTTACTTAAAGGAGCGAAGAACTTTAAATGTATGTCACACAAAGGTTGACAGAGAGAAATAAGCAAATTGAGTAGCTTTGCAAAGCCAAACACCTCACTGAATAAGTATCATTAAACTCTATAACTTACTTAAGAGACAATGTTCCCGAGCTTTGGAAAGCCTTACATTCCCTGTAATGTACCATTCCACTCTATAACATAGTTGAGGGACAATGTTCTCCGGCTTCCTATGCTCATAACAATGAGTAGGAAGTTGTTTGTATATGTGATCAATGCTAATACTTGGACTAAAAGGCCGAATATAGGAAACTACATGAAAACATGAATAATTCAGAGAAAATGGCAGTAAATAGATGAGAACTGGTTTAGAACAGCAGAAACAGATTCTCCAAGTCAGTTCTTAGTGTAGAAAAGGTAACTAAGATCCAGGAATTCCTTAATTCGAGTTGACAACACATTATACAGTGTATGAATCCTATATTATTTACTCAAAGGAACCCAGAACCTTAAATGTATGTCACACAATGCTTGAAAGAGAGAAATAAGCAAATTGAGTACCTTCTAATTAAACTTCACTGAAATGTATCATAAAACTCTATTACATAATTTAGAGACAATGTTCCTGAGCATTTAAGTTTCATAACAGTGTTTAGGTAGTTGTTTGTCCATGTTCCCAGTGCTTCTTCCTGATCTAATGTTAGAAACTACAAAAAACATCAGTAATTCTGGGAAAATAATAGTAAATATAGGAGAAGACACATAGAACATGTATAAAACAATTCTCCAATTTTTTATTTATGTATAAAACTACGTACAGTCCAGGAAAGCCTTAATTAGAGTTCCGATCACATTAAACAGTGTATGAATCACATATTTTTATTTAAATGAGCCTAGAATGGTGAATGTGTGTCATACCATTTAAATAGAGAAAAAAAACACATTAAGCAGCATTGGAAAGCCTAACAGTTCACTGTAATGTAGCATTACACTGTATGACATAGTTGAGGGACACTGTTCTCGAGCTTCTTCTGTTCATAACAGTGTGTAGGAAGTTGTTTGTATATGTGGGCAATGATTATACTTCGAAAATAAGTCCGAATATAGGAAACTATATGAAAGCATGAATAATTCAGGGAAAATGGCAATAAATAGCTGAGAACTGGTTTAGAAGAGCAGAAACAGATTCACAAAGGCAGTTCTTGGTGTAGAAAAGGTATCTAACAACCAGGAATTACTTAATTCAAGTTGAGAGCACATTAAACATTGTATGAATCCTATATTTTTTACTTAAAGGAAGCTAGAACTTTAAAGGTATGTCACACAAAGCTTGAAAGAGAGAAATAAGCAAACTGAGTAGCTTTGAAAAGCCGAACACCTCAGTGAAATGTATCATTAAACTCTATAACTTACTGGAGAGATAATGTTCCCCAGCTTTGGAAAGCCTTAATTTCACTGTAATGTAGCATTACAGTCTATATCATAGTTGATGGACAATGTTCTCAGTCTTCCTCTGCTCATAACAGTCTTTAGGAAGTTGTTTGTATATGTGGGCAATGCTAATACTTGGAAGAGAATGCCGAATATAGGAAACTACATGAAAACATGAATAATTCGGAGAAAATGGCAGTAAATAGATGAGAACTGGTTTAGAACAGCAGAAACAGATTCTCCAAGTCAGTTCTTATTGTAGAAAAGGGATCAACATCCAAGAATTCCTTAATTCAAGTTAAGAGCACTTTAGATAGTGTATGAATCCTACATTTTTTACTTAAAGGAACCTAGAAACTTAAATGTATGTCGCACAATGACTGAAAGAGAGAAATTAGCAAATTGAGTAGCTTTTAATTACACTTCACTGAAATGTATCATTAAACTCTCAAACAGTTGAGAGACAATGTTCCTGAGATTTTCAGGTTCATATCAGTGTTTAGGTAGTTTTTTGTCTATGTTCCGAATGCTTATTCCTGGCCTAATGTTAGAAACTACAAGAAAACATTATTAATTCTTGGAAAATAACAGTAAATTGATGACAACTCGCATGAAACATGTATAAAACAATTCTCCAACTCCTTTGTTTGTGTATAAAAGGTATCTATAATCCAGGAAAGCCTTAATTAGAGTTCAGATCACATTAAACAATGTATGAATCAAATATTTTTACTTAAATGAGCCTAGAATGGTAAATGTGTGTCATACAAGGCAGAATACCATTGAAATAGAGAAATAAACACATTAAGCAGCTTTGGAAAGCCTTACAGTTCACTGTAATGTAGCATTACACTCTATACCATAGTTGAGGGACAATGTTCTCAGGCTTCCTCTGCTCATAACAGTGTGTAGTAAGGGGTTTATGTATGTGGGCAATGCATATACTTGGATAAGAAGGCCGAATATGGGAAATTATATGAAATCATGAACAATTCATAGAAAATATAGGTAAATTGATGAGAACTCATTTAGAACAGCTGAAACCAATTGTCCAAATCAGTTCTTAGTGTAGAAATGGTATCTAAGATCCAGGAAATTCTTAATTAGAGTTAAGAACACAATAAACAGTGTATGAAAGCTTTTTATTTTATTAAAGTAACATAGAACTTTACATGTGTGTCACACAAGGCTTGAGTGAGAGAAATCAGCAAATTGAGCAACGTTGGAAAGCAATACAGTTCACTGTAATGTAGCATTACACTCTATAACATAGTTGAGGGCCAGTGTTCTCCAGTTTCTTCTGTTTATAACAGTGTGTATGAAGTTACTTGTCTATGTGGGCAATATTTATACTTGTTGAAGATGGCCGAATATAGGAAACCACATGAAAACATAAATAATTCAGAGAAAATGGCAGTAAATAGATGAGAACTCATTTAGAACAGCTGAAACGAATTCTCAAAGTCAGTTCTTAGTGTAGAAAAGGTATCTAACATCCAGGAATTCCTTAATTCAAGTTGAGATCACATTAAACAGTGTATTAATCCTATATTATTTACTTAAAGGAACCGAGAACCTTAAATGTATGTCTTACACAGCTTGAAACAGAGAAATACGCAAATTGAATAGCTTTTAATTACACTACACTGAAATGTATCGTTAAACTCTAAAACATAGTTGAGAGTCCAGTGTGTAGGAAGGTGTTTATATGTGTGGGCAATGCATATACTTGGACAAGAAGGCCGAATATAGGAAACTAGATGAAAACATGAACAATTCAGAGTATATGTCAGTAAATTTATGAGAACTGGTTTAGACCAGCTGAAACCAATTGTCCAAATCAATTCTTAGTGTAGAAAAGGTATCTAAGATCCAGGAAATCCTTAATTAGAGTTAAGAACACAATAATCAGTGTATGAAACCTCTTTTATTTACTTAAAGTCACCTAGAACTATACCTGTGTGTCACACAGGGCTTGAAAGAGAGAAATCAGCAAATTGAGCAACGTTGGAAAGCAATACAATTCACTGTAATGTAGCATTCCACTCTATAACATAGTTGAGGGACAGTGTTCTCGAGTTTCTTCCGTTTGTTTGTTACAGTGTGTAGGAACTTACATGTCTATGTGGGCAATATTTATACTTGGAGAAGATGGCCGAATATAGGAAACTATATGAAAACATGAATAATTCAGGGGAAATGTCAATAAATTGATGAGAACTCATTAAGAACAGCTGAAACCAATTGTCCAAGTCAGTTCTTAGTGTAGAAGAGGTATCTAAGATCCAAGAATTCCTTAATTCGAGTTGAGAGCACATAAAACAGTGTATGAATCCTATATTTTTTCCTTAGAAGGAACTAGAAACTTAAATGTATGTCCCGCAATTCTTGAAAGAGAGAAATAAGCAAATTGATAGCTTTTATTACACATCACTGAATTGTATCATTAAACTCTATAACATAGTTGAGAGACAATGTTCCCAAGCTCTTAAGGTTCATAACAGTGTTTAGGTACTTGTTTGTACATTTTCCAAATACTATTCCTGGCCAAATGTTAGAAACTACAAGAAAACATCAGTAATTCTGGGAAAATAACTGTACATAGAAGAGAACTCGCATAGAACATGTATAAAACACTTCTCCAAGTCTTTTGTTTGTGTATAAAAGGTAACTATGATCCAGGAAAGCCTTAATTAGATTTCAGATTGCATTAAACAGTGTATGAATCATATATTGTTTACTTAAATGAGCCTAGAACGGTAAATGTGTGTCGTACAATCAGAATCCCATTGAAATACAGAAATAAACACATTAAGCAGCTTTGGAAAGCCTTACAGTTCACTGTAATGTAGCATTACACTGTATAACATAGTTGAGGGACACTGTTCTCGAGCTTCTTCTGTTCATAACAGTGTGTAGGAAGTTGTTTGTATATGTGGGCAATGATTATACTTCGAAAATAAGTCCGAATATAGGAAACTATATGAAAGCATGAATAATTCAGGGAAAATGGCAATAAATAGCTGAGAACTGGTTTAGAAGAGCAGAAACAGATTCACAAAGGCAGTTCTTGGTGTAGAAAAGGTATCTAACAACCAGGAATTACTTAATTCAAGTTGAGAGCACATTAAACATTGTATGAATCCTATATTTTTTACTTAAAGGAAGCTAGAACTTTAAAGGTATGTCACACAAAGCTTGAAAGAGAGAAATAAGCAAATTGAGTAGCTTTGAAAAGCCAAACACCTCAGTGAAATGTATCATTAAACTCTATAACTTACTGGAGAGATAATGTTCCCCAGCTTTGGAAAGCCTTAATTTCACTGTAATGTAGCATTACAGTCTATATCATAGTTGATGGACAATGTTCTCAGTCTTCCTCTGCTCATAACAGTGTTTAGGAAGTTGTTTGTATATGTGGGCAATGCTAATACTTGGAAGAGAATGCCGAATATAGGAAACTACATGAAAACATGAATAATTCGGAGAAAATGGCAGTAAATAGATGAGAACTGGTTTAGAACAGCAGAAACAGATTCTCCAAGTCAGTTCTTATTGTAGAAAAGGGATCAACATCCAAGAATTCCTTAATTCAAGTTAAGAGCACTTTAGATAGTGTATGAATCCTACATTTTTTACTTAAAGGAACCTAGAAACTTAAATGTATGTCGCACAATGACTGAAAGAGAGAAATTAGCAAATTGAGTAGCTTTTAATGACTCTTCACTGAAATGTATCATTAAACTCTCAAACAGTTGAGAGACAATGTTCCTGAGATTTTCAGGTTCATATCAGTGTTTAGGTAGTTTTTTGTCTATGTTCCGAATGCTTATTCCTGGCCTAATGTTAGAAACTACAAGAAAACATTATTAATTCTTGGAAAATAACAGTAAATTGATGACAACTCACATGAAACATGTATAAAACAATTCTCCAACTCCTTTGTTTGTGTATAAAAGGTATCTATAATCCAGGAAAGCCTTAATTAGAGTTCAGATCACATTAAACAATGTATGAATCAAATATTTTTACTTAAATGAGCCTAGAATGGTAAATGTGTGTCATACAGGGCAGAATACCATTGAAATAGAGAAATAAACACATTAAGCAGCTTTGGAAAGCCTTACAGTTCACTGTAATGTAGCATTACACTCTATATCATAGTTGAGGGACAATGTTCTCAGGCTTCCTCTGCTCATAACAGTGTGTAGTAAGGGGTTTATGTATGTGGGCAATGCATATACTTGGATAAGAAGGCCGAATATGGGAAATTATATGAAATCATGAACAATTCATAGAAAATATAGGTAAATTGATGAGAACTCATTTAGAACAGCTGAAACCAATTGTCCAAATCAGTTCTTATTGTAGAAATGGTATCTAAGATCCAGGAAATTCTTTATTAGAGTTAAGAACACAATAAACAGTGTATGAAAGCTTTTTATTTTATTAAAGTAACATAGAACTTTACATGTGTGTCACACAAGGCTTGAATGAGAGAAATCAGCAAATTGAGCAACGTTGGAAAGCAATACAGTTCACTGTAATGTAGCATTACACTCTATAACATAGTTGAGGGCCAGTGTTCTCCAGTTTCTTCTGTTTATAACAGTGTGTATGAAGTTACTTGTCTATGTGGGCAATATTTATACTTGTTGAAGATGGCCGAATATAGGAAACCACATGAAAACATAAATAATTCAGAGAAAATGGCAGTAAATAGATGAGAACTCATTTAGAACAGCTGAAACGAATTCTCAAAGTCAGTTCTTAGTGTAGAAAAGGTATCTAACATCCAGGAATTCCTTAATTCAAGTTGAGATCACATTAAACAGTGTATTAATCCTATATTATTTACTTAAAGGAACCGAGAACCTTAAATGTATGTCTTACACAGCTTGAAACAGAGAAATACGCAAATTGAATAGCTTTTAATTACACTACACTGAAATGTATCGTTAAACTCTAAAACATAGTTGAGAGTCCAGTGTGTAGGAAGGTGTTTATATGTGTGGGCAATGCATATACTTGGACAAGAAGGCCGAATATAGGAAACTAGATGAAAACATGAACAATTCAGAGAATATGGCAGTAAATAGATGAGAACTGGTTTAGACCAGCTGAAACCAATTGTCCAAATCAATTCTTAGTGTAGAAAAGGTATCTAAGATCCAGGAAATCCTTAATTAGAGTTAAGAACACAATAATCAGTGTATGAAACCTCTTTTATTTACTTAAAGTCACCTAGAACTATACCTGTGTGTCACACAGGGCTTGAAAGAGAGAAATCAGCAAATTGAGCAACGTTGGAAAACAATACAATTCACTGTAATGTAGCATTCCACTCTATAACATAGTTGAGGGACAGTGTTCTCGAGTTTCTTCCGTTTGTTTGTTACAGTGTGTAGGAACTTACTTGTCTATGTGGGCAATATTTATACTTGGAGAAGATGGCCGAATATAGGAAACTACATGAAAACATGAATAATTCAGAGAAAATGGCAGTAAATAGATGAGAACTCGTTCAGAACAGCTGAAACGAATTCTCAAAGTCAGTTCTTAGTGTAGAAAAGGTATCTAACATCCAAGAATTCCTTAATTCAAGTTGAGATCACATTGAAGAGTGTATTAATCCTATATTATTTACTTAAAGGAACCGAGAACCTTAAATGTATGTCATACAAAGCTTGAAACAGAGAAATACGCAAATTGAATAGCTTTTAATTACACTTCACTGAAATGTATTGTTAAACTCTAAAACATAGTTGAGAGACAATGTTCCCAAGCTTTTCAGGTTCATAACAGTGTTTAAGTAGTTGTTTGTCCATGTTCCCAATCCATATTCTTGTTCAAATGTTAGAAACTACAAGAAAACATCAGAAATTCTGGAAAAATAACAGTACACATGTGAGAACTCGAATAGAACATGTATAAAACACTTCTCCAAGTTTTTTGTTTGTGTATAAAAGTTATCTAAGATCCAGGAAAGCATGAATTAGAGTTAAGATCAAATTAAACAGTGTATGAATACTATATTGTTTACTTAAATGAGCGTAGAACGTTAAATGTATGCCATATGAGGCAGAATGCCATTGAAATAGAGAAATAAACACATTAAGCAGCTTTGGAAAGCCTTACAGTTCACTGTGATGTAGCACTACACTCTATAACATAGTTGAGGGACAGTGTTCTTGAGCTTTTTCTGTTCATAACAGTGTGTAGGAAGTTGTTTTTATATGTGGGCAATACTTATACTTGGACAAGAAGACCGAATATAGGAAACTATATGAAAACATGAAAAATTCGGAGAAAATGGCAATAAATAGATGCGAACTGGTTTAGAAGAGCAGAAACCGATTCTCCAAGGCAGTTCTTCATGTAGAAAAGGTATCTAACATCCAAGAATTCCTTAATTCAAGTTGAGTGCACATTAAACAGTGCATGAATCCTATATTTTTTACTTAAAGGAAGCTAGAACCACAAATGTGTGTCATACAAGTCAGAATACCATTGAAATAGAGAAATACACACATTAAGCAGCTTTGGAAAGCCTTTCTTTTCACTGTAATGTAGCATTCCACTCTATAACATAGTTGAGGGACAATGTTCTCCGTCTTCCTATGCTCATAACACTGAGTAGGAAGTTGTTTGTATATGTGATCAATGCTAATACTTGGACTAAAAGGCCGAATATAGGAAACTACATGAAAACATGAATAATTCAGAGAAAATGGTAGTAAATAAAATGAGAACTGGTTTAGAACAGCAGAAACAGATTCTCCAAGTCAGTTCTTGGTGTAGAAAAGGTATCTAACATCCAGGAATTCCTTAATTCGAGTTGACAACACATTAAACAGTGTATGAATCCTATATTATTTACTCAAAGGAACCCAGAACCTTAAATGTATGTCACACAATGCTTGAAAGAGAGAAATAAGCAAATTGAGTACCTTCTAATTAAACTTCACTGAAATGTATCATAAAACTCTATTACATAATTTAGAGACAATGTTCCCGAGCATTTAAGTTTCATAACAGTGTTTAGGTAGTTGTTTGTCCATGTTCCCAGTGCTTCTTCCTGATCTAATGTTAGAAACTACAAAAAACATCAGTAATTCTGGGAAAATAATAGTAAATATAGGAGAAGACACATAGAACATGTATAAAACAATTCTCCAATTTTTTGTTTATGTATAAAACTATGTACAGTCCAGGAAAGCCTTAATTAGAGTTCCGATCACATTAAACAGTGTATGAATCACATATTTTTATTTAAATGAGCCTAGAATGGTGAATGTGTGTCATACCATTTAAATAGAGAAAAAAACACATTAAGCAGCATTGGAAAGCCTTACAGTTCACTGTAATGTAGCCTTACACTCTATAATATAGTTGAGGGACACTGTTCTCGAGCTTCTTCTGTTCATAACAGTGTGTAGGAAGTTGTTTGTATATGTGGGCAATGATTATACTTCGAAAAGAAGTCCGAATATAGGAAACTACATGAGAACATGAATAATTCAGAGAAAATTGCTGTAAGTGGATGAGAACCTGTTTAGAAGAGCAGAAACAGATTCTCCAAGTCAGTTCTTAGTGTAGAAAAGGTTTCTAACATCCAGGAATTCTTAATTCGAATTGAGAGCACATTAAACAGTGTATGAATCCAATATCTTTTACTTAAAGGAGCCAAGAACTTTAAACGTATGTCACACAAAGCTTGAAAGACAGAAATAAGCCAATTAAGTAGCTTTGAAAAGCCTAACACCTCACTGAAATTTATCATTAAACTGTATAACATACTTGAGAGACAATGTTCCCGACCTTTGGAAAGTCTTACAGTTTACTGTAATGTAGCATTACACTCTATATCATAGTTGAGTGACAATGTTCTCAGGCTTCCTCTGCTCATAACAGTGTGTAGGATGTTGTTTGTATATGTGGGCAATTCCAATACTTGGAGGAGAAGGCTGAACGTAGGAAACTACCTGAAAACATAAACAATTCGGAGAAAATGGCAGTAAATGATGAGAACTTGTTTAGAACAGCAGAAACAGATTCTCCAAGTCAGTTCTTAGTGTAGAAAATGTATCTAGAAGGACGAAAGATGTCCGAAGAATAGATGGGAGGATTCTGAGCCTGGTCCTGAAGCAGAAATAGAGAGCAGCTGATGGTGTTGAGCTGTGAGTGTTTATTAGTAAACTGGGAGACATCGAAGGCCAGAAGAAATGGCTGGGGGGGCCCTGTCAGAGGTACTCCTCACAGGGCTGCATCCCTTCCTGGAACTACCTGCTGGCTTTGAGGGAAGCCTCACCATCTTGAGAGGAATATAGGATCATGTCAGAGGTCTGAATATGCACAACTGCAGCAACCACCAAGAAGCTGTGACCCCCAGAACACGGATCCCAGGCTGCATGAACACAGGGCCCCACAGGAGTGCCCCACTGTTTGGTGAAAACGTCAGATTTCACAGGGAGAGTGTGGAGAGTGCTCGAGGAGAAGACAAAAGGCTGCGGGCACACAAGGCACGCGGAAACTGGAGGACAAGGCTGGTGATTATAAGTGGAAGCCCCAGCTGTTGGGCAGGTGTCACCCGTGAAAGTGGAGCGGGCTCCTAACAGGGGAGATATCTAAAGAGCAAAACATTTGGATCTGGCTCGGAGGGATATCAGAGAGTTGCGGGAGATTGCAGTTGCTTGGACCTGCCCCCTCACCCCTCTGTAGATCCTGCTTCAAAGAGGACAAAAAAAAAAAACAAACAAACAAACAAACAAACAAAAAAAACTGAGAAGCTCTAGAGTCTGGGAAGTCAACCTAGACACACTGCCCCAGAGGCTAATTTACAATTGACTCTATTGTAATAAAAACAAAGCAAAACCTCCGTAAAAATCAGGACTGGATCATAACAATAGAGGAAGCGAATGACCTTCATTACTGCAAATTTTATTTAAATTTTAATTTTTTAAAAAATTTTATGATATTTGTTTTTTATTTTTGTTCTCATTACTTGCAACGTTTACTCAAGAAACTATTTTTTTCTCACTTGATTTTATCTTTTTAATTAATACATTGTATACATAATCAACACTATTACTGCTACTAATTTACTTTTTTCATCTTATTTTCTTTTGTTTGTTTTTATTATTTTTATTTCATCATATTATATATATATATATTATTTCAGGATTACTGCTCTACAGTCTTTATCTATCTTTCCTTCTCCAAGGCTTTATTTGTTCTCAACCCTAACTTTATGCCTTCACCCTCTTTATGATCTTTTCCTTTGGTACCCTGTTTATCTTAACCGTTTCCTGCTCTAGATTTCCCCCATTCCTACTGTCTACCCCCTCCTAAAATTTCACCCTACTTGTATATATCTAATTTCCAACTACCTGCTCCAAGCCTATTTACACCTCCCTCGCAGTTATCCTAAAAACAAAACAAAACAAAAAACAGTCTTTCTCTCTAACTCTTTGAAGTTGTATGTTAAATGGAGAGTATACTGAAGTTGTATGCTTTTTTTTATAAGATTGATTTGCCTATTATTTTTGTCTGATTGTATGTTCATGTTAGCTGGGTTCTAGTCAACTTTATTGGTGGTTATTAATATTACAAACACATTTCTATTCAGTGCCTTTGTGTTGTACTTGCTTGTGTTGTAATTTGTGCCTTTAAATCAAAGCAGAAGAGAGAGAACTATACAACCAGACATCCTAAATAATGGGGAAACCCAAAAAACAGCCTGCATATGAAAGAAAAGCAGGCTTCACCAGAAAAGGATGTAAACGATATAGAAGCAAACAACCTACCAGAGCAAGAATTCAGAGTAATGATCATGAGATGGCTAAAAAGAATGGAAGACAAATTTGATAATATGAGTAAGGACCAAGAGGAAATGAAGAAGAACCAAGAAGAAATGAAAAATTACATCGCTACTGTAAAGAACTCAATAGAAAGCATCAAGAGTAGATTAGAAGAAGCAGAGGACCGCATCAGCGAGCTAGAAGACAAGATGGAAAAAAATTCCCAATTAGAACAGCTTCTGGAAAAAAAGTTAAAAAACATTAGGAAAGTCTAAGGGAACTTTGGGACAATACAAAACAAAACAATATTAGAATAATAGGGGTTCCAGAAGGAAAGGGATTTGAGGAAGACATGGAAAACCTATTTCAAGAAATAATGACAGAAAACTTTCTTGAGATAGAGAAGAAAAAACCCACACAAATCCAAGATGTTCGCAGAGTCCCAAGCAAAATGAACCCCAGTAAACCGACCCCTAGACACATTATAACTAAGCTGGCAAACACCAACGACAAAAAAAGAATTTTAAAAGCAGCCAGAGAGAGACAGAAAGTTACATATAAAGGAACCCCCATCCGAGTAGCAACTGACTTCTCCACTGAAACTTATCAGGCCAGAAGGGAATGGGATGAAATATACAAAGTCATGCAAAGGAAAGGTCTGAATCCAAGAATACTGTACCCAGCAAGGCTAGCAATCAAAAGTGAAGGCGAAACCAGGAGCTTCACAGACAAAAACAGACTAAGGGAATTTATCTCCACCAAACCAGCAATGCAAGAAATGCTAATGGGTCTACTGTAAAATTAAAGAAATAGAAAGCAAAGGAACACAGGGGTATAGAATAAAGATGGCATCAAATAAGTATCTATCAATAATAACTTTAAATGTAAATGGACTAAATGCTCCAATCAAAAGACGTAGTGTAACAGATTGGACAAGAAAATGAGACCCATATATTTGTTGTCTACAAGAAACCCACCTCAGGAAAAAAGATGCACACAGACTGAGGGTGAAGGGATGGAAAAAGGTTTTCCAGGTGAATGGAAATGAAAAAAAAGCTGGGGTAGCAATACTTATATCTGACAAATTAGATCTCAGAGTGAAGGACATAACAAGAGATAATGAAAGCCAGTTCATAATACTAAAGGGAGCAATCCAACAAGAAGAAATAACCCTGGTAAATATATATGCACCCAATACGGGAGCACCCCAATATATAAAAAAAACTGCTGGAGGACATTAAGGGAGAGATTAATAGCAATACAATCATAGTAGGAGATTTTAAAACCCACTGTCACCCTTTGACAAATCATCTAAACAAAAAATCAGCAAAGAAATATCAATCCTAAATAACTCGCTAGACCAGATGGAATTAATCGACATCTTCAGAACATTCCACCCCAAAACCACAGAATATACATTTTTCTCAAGCACACATGGGACATTCTCAAAGATAGACCACATTTTGGGCCATAGGCAAAGTCTCTTCAAATTCAAGAAGATAGAAATCATATCAAGCATCTTCTCAGACCATAATGGCATAAAACTGCAAATTAACGAAATAAAAATAATCCAAAGAAATCAAACACATGGAGACTAAACAGCATGCTATTAAACAAGGACTGGGTTACCAGAGAAATCAAGGAAGAAATTAAAAACATCCTGGAAACAAATGACAATGAAAACACAACTATCCATAATCTATGGGACACAGCAAAAGCAGTTTTGAGAGGAAAGTTCATATCCCTACAAGCCTATTGCAAGAAACTAGAAAAAATGGTAACAAGTGATCTAACTCTCCAACTCACAGTTAGAAAAAGAGAAACAAGAAAACCCCAGTGTAAGCAGATGGAAGGAAATAACAAAAAACAGAGCAGAGATAAACGACATTGAGACCAAAGAAACAATACATAAGATCAACAAAACCAAGAACTGGTTCTTTGAAAGAATAAACAAGATAGATGGTCCTCTAGCCAGGCTAAGCAAGAATCAAAGAGAGAGGACCCAAATAAACAAAATCAGAAACGAAAGAGGTGAAATAACAACAGACCCCACCGAAATACAACGGATTGTTACAAAATACTACGAACAACTAAGCACTGACTTGGAGAATTCGTTTCAGCTGTTCTAAAAAAGTTCTCATCTATTTACTGCCTTTTTCTCAGAATTATTCATGTTTTCATATAGGTTCCTATATTAGGCCATCTTGACCAAGTATAAGCATTGCCCATATATACAAACAACTTCCTACACACTGTTATGAACAGAAGAAGCTCGAGAAGACTGTCCCTCAACTATGTTACTGAGTGTAATGCTACATTACCAGGAACTGTAAGGCTTTCCAATGCTGCTTAATGTGTTTATTTCTCAATTTCAATGGTATTCTGCCTGGCATGACACAAATTTTCCTTTCTAGGCTCATTTAAGTAAACAATATATGATTCATACACTGATTAATATGATCTGAACTCTAATTAAGGTTTTCCTGGATCATAAACAACTTTTATACACAAACAAAAGAGTGGAGTAGTATTTTATACATGTTCTATGGGAGTTCTCATCTATTCACTTTTATTTTCCCAGAATTACTGTTGTTTTCTTGTAGTTTCTAACATTTGACCAGCAATAGCATTTGGAACAAGGACAAAAAACTACTTAAACACTGTTACGAACCTGAAAATCTCGGGAACATTGTCTCTCAACTATGTAATAGAATTTAAGGATACATTTCAGTGAAGTGTAATTAAAAGCTATCAGTTTGCTTATTTCTCTCTTTCAAGCTTTGTGGGACATACATTTAAGGTTCTAGGTTCTTTTAAGGAAAAAATATAGGATTCATACACTGTTTAATGTTCTCTCAACTCGAATTAAGGAATTACAGCATGTTAGATGCCTTTTCTATACTAAAAACTGACTTGGAGAATCTGTTTCTGCTGTTGTAAACCAGTTCTCATCTATTTACTCCCATTTTCGCTGAATAATTCATGTTTTCATTTAGTTTCCTATATACGGCATTCTTGTCCAAGTATTAGCATTGCCCGCATATACATACAACTTCAAAAAACTGTTATGTGCAGTGTAAGCCTGAGAACATTGTTCCTCAACTATGATATAGAGTGTAATGCTACATTACAGTGAACTGTAAGGCATTCCAAAGCTGCTTAATGAGTTTATTTCTCTATTGAAATGGTATTCTGCCTTTTATGACACACATTTACAATTCTAGGCTCATTTAAGTAAAAATATGTGATTCATACACTGTTTAAGGTGATCTGAAGTATAATTAAGGCTTTCTTTGATTATAGATACCTTTTATACACAAACAAAAGACTTGGAGAATGGTTTTCTCATGTTTTATGCGAGTTTTCATCAATTTACTGTTATTTTCCCAGAATGCATGGTATTTTCTTGTAATTTCTAACATTAGGCCAGAAATAATCATTGGGAACATGGACAAACAACTACCGAAACACTGCTATAACCATAAAAGCTCGGGAACATTGTCTCTAAACTATGTAATAGCGTTTAAAGATACATTTCAGTGAAGTGTAATTAAAGCTACTCAATTTGCTTATTTCCCTCTTTTAAGCTTTGTGTGACATACATTTAAGTTTCTAGGTTCCTTTAAGTGATAACTTTTCTATATTTTCTATATTAAGAACTGACTTGGAGAATTTGATTCAGCTTTCTAAACGAGTTCTCATCTATTTACTGCAAATTTCTCTGAATTATTCATGTTTTCATGTAGTTTCCTATATTCAGGCATCTTCCTCAAGTATAAACATTGCCCACATATACAAACAACTTCCTACACACTGTTATGAACTGAAGAATCTCGAGAAGACTGTCCCTCAACTATGTTATTGAGTGTAATGCTACATTACAGTGAACTGTAAGGCTTTCCAATGCTGCTTAATGTGTCTATTTCTCTATTTCAATGGTATTCTGCAGTGCATGACACGCATTTACCATTCTAGGCTCATTTAAGTGAACAATATATGATTCATACACTGTTTAATGTGATCTGAACTCTCATTAATGCTTTCCTGGATCATAGATACCTTTTATACACAAACAGAAGACTTGGAGAAGTGTTTTATACATGTTCTATGCGAGTTCTCATCTACGTACTGTTATTTTCCCAATATTACTGTACTTTTCTTGTCCTTTCTAACATTTGGCCAGGAATAGATTTGGGAACATGGACAAACAACTACCTAAACACTGTTTTGAACCTGAAAAGCCTGGGAAGATTGTCTCTCAACTATGTTATAGAGTTTAATGATACATTTCAGTTTAGTGTAATTAAAAGCTATCAATTTACTTATTTCTCTCTTTCAAGCTTTGTGTGACATACATTTAAGGTTCAAGGTTCCTTTAAGTAAAAAATATAGGATTCATACACTGTTTAATGTGCTCTCAACTTGAATTAAGGAATTCTTGGATGTTGATACCTTTTCTGCAATAACAACTGACTTGGAGAATCTGTTTCTGCTGTTCTAAACCGGTACTCATCATTTACTGCCATTTTCTCCGAATTATTCATGTTTTCAGGAAGTTTCCTATATTCGGCCTTCTCGTCCAAGTATTAGCATTGCCCACATATACAAACAACATCTCACAGACTCTTGTAAGCAGAGGAAGCCTGAGAACATTGTCCCTCAACTATGATATAGAGTGTAATGCTACATTACAGTGAACCGTAAGTCTTTCCATAGCTCGGGAACATTTTCTCTCAAGTATGTTATAGACATTAAGATACATTTCAGCGAGGTTTTAGGCTTTCCAAAGATACTTTATTGTCTTATTTCTCTATTTCAAGCTTTGTGTGACATACATTTAAAGTTCTAGGCTACTTTAAGTAAGTAAAAGAGGTTTCTTGCACTGTTTATTCTGTTCTTAACTCTAATTAAGGATTTCCTGCATCTGAGATACCTTTTCTACACTAAGAACTGATTTGGACCATAGGTTTCAGCTGTTCTAAATCAGTTCTCATCAATTTACTGACATTTTCTCTGAATTATTCATGTTTTCATATAGTTTCGATATTCGGCCCTCTTGACCAAGCATAAGCATTGGCCATATATACAAACAACTTCCTACACACTGTTATGAATAGAAGAAGCTCAAGAACACTGTCACTAAACTATGTTATAGAGTGTAATGATACATTATAGTGAAATGTAAGGCTTTCCAAAGCTGCTTAATGTGTTTATATCTCTATTTCAATGCTATTCTGACTTGTATGGAACACATTTACCATTCTAGGTTCATTTTAGGAAATGATATATGATTCATACACTGTTTAATGTGATCTGAACTCTAATTAATAGCTTTTCGGGATCTTAGATAACTTTTATACACAAACAAAAGAATTGGAGAAGTGTTTTACACATGTTCTTTGCCAGTTCTCCTCTATTTACAGTTATTTTCCCAGAAATACTGAAGTTTTCTTATAGTTTCTAACTTTAGACCAAGAATAAGCATTGGGAACATGGACAAACAACTACCTAAACATTGTTATGAACCTGAAAAGCTCAGGAACATGGACTCTCAACTGTGTTTTAGAGTTTAATGATACATTTCAGTGAAGAGTAATTAAAAGCTACTCAATTTGCTTATTTCTCTCTTTCAAGCTTTGTGGGACATACATTTAAGGTTCAAGGTTCCTTTAAGTAAAAAATATAGGATTCATACACTGTTTAATGTGCTCTCAACTTGAATTAAGGAATTCTTGGATGTTGATAGCTTTTCTGCAATAACAACTGACTTGGAGAATCTGTTTCTGCTGTTCTAAACCGGTACTCATCATTTACTGCCATTTTCTCCGAATTATTCATGTTTTCAGGAAGTTTCCTATATTCGGCCTTCTCGTCCAAGTATTAGCATTGCCCCCATATACAAACAACATCTCACAGACTCTTATAAGCAGAGGAAGCCTGAGAACATTGTCCCTCAACTATGATATAGAGTGTAATGCTACATTACAGTGAACCGTAAGTCTTTCCATAGCTCGGGAACATTTTCTCTCAAGTATGTTATAGACTTTAAGATACATTTCAGCGAGGTTTTAGGCTTTCCAAAGATACTTTATTGTCTTATTTCTCTATTTCAAGCTTTGTGTGACATACATTTAAAGTTCTAGGCTACTTTAAGTAAAACATATAGGACTCATACACTGTTTAATGTGCTCTCAACTCGAATTAAGGAATTCCTGGATGTTAGATACCTTTTCTTTATTAAGAACTGACTTGGAGAATTCGATTCAGCTGTTCTAAACGAGTTCTCATCTATTTACTGCCAATTTCTCTGAGTTATTCATGTTTTCATGTAGTTTCCTATATTCAGGCATCTTCATCAAGTATAAACGTTGCCCACATATACAAACAACTTCCTACACACTGATATGAACAGAAGAAACTTGAGAACACTGTCCCTCTACTATGTTATAGAGTGTAATGCTACATTACTGTGAATTGTATGGCTTTCCAATTGGCTCAATTTGCTGATTTCTCTCTTTCAGGCCTTGTGTGACACACATGTAAAGTTCTAGGCTACTTTAAGTAAATAAAAAAGGTTTCATACACTGTTATTGTGTTCTTAATTCTAATTAAGGATTTCCTGGATCTTAGATACCTTTGCTACACTAAGAACTGATTTGGACAATTGGTTTCAGCTGTTCTAATAAGTTCTCAACAATTTACTGACATTTTCTCTGAATTATTCATGTTTTCATATAGTTTCCTATATTTGGCCTTCTTGTCCAAGTATATGCTTTGCCCACATATATAAATACCTTTCTACGCACTGTTATGAACAGAAGAAGCTCGAGAACACTGTCCCTCAACTATGTTATAGAGTGTAATGCTACAATACAGTGAACTGTAAGGCTTTCCAAAGCTTGGGAACATTGTCTCTCAAGTAATGATGCATTTCAGTGATGTGGTAGGATTTACAAAGCAACTTACTTGTATTTCTCTCTTTCAAACTTTGTGTGACATACATTTAAAGTTGTAGGTTCCTTTAAGTAAAAAATATAGGATTCATACACTGTTTAATGTGCTCTCAAATCGAATTAAGGAATTCTTGGATGTTAGATACCTTTTCTACATGAAGAACTGACTTGGACAATTTGTTTCAGCTGTTCTAAACGAGTTCTCATCTATTTACTGCCATTTTCTCTAAATTATTCATGTTTTAATATCTTTTGCTACATTGGGCCAATTTGACTAAGTATATACAGTGCCCACATATTCAAACAACTTCCTACACACTGTTATGAACAGAAGAGACTCGAGAACACTGTCCCTCAACTATGATATAGAGTGTAATGCTACATTACAGTGAACTTCATTGCTTTCCAATGTTGCTCTATTTGCTGATTTCTCTCTTTCAAGCCTTCTGTGACACAGATGTAAAGTTCTAGGCTACTTTAAGTAAATAAAAGAGGTTTCCTACACAGTTCATTGTGTTCTTAACTCTAATTAATCATTTCCTGGATCTTAGATACCTTTTCTACACTAAGAACTGATTTGGACAATCGGATTCAGCTTTTCTAAAGGAGTTGGCTTCAAATTACTGATGTTTTCCCCGAATTATTCATGTTTTCATATAGTTTCCTATATTTGGCCTTCTTGTCCAAGTATCAGCATCTCCCACATATACAAACAACTCCCTACACACTGTTATGAACTGAAGAATCTCGAGAAGACTGTCCCTCAACTATGTTATTGAGTGTAATGCTACATTACAGTGAACTGTAAGGCTTTCCAATGCTGCTTAATGTGTTTATTTCTCTATTTCAATGGTATTCTGCCGTGCATGACATGCATTTACCATTCTACGCTCATTTAAGTGAACAATATATGATTCATACACTGTTTAATGTGATCTGAACTCTCATTAATGCTTTCCTGGATCATAGATACCTTTTATACACAAACAAAAGACTTGGAGAAGTGTTTTATACATGTTCTATGCGAGTTCTCATCTATGTACTGTTATTTTCCCAATATTACTGAACTTTTCTTGTCCTTTGTAACATTTGGCCAGGAATAGATTTGGGAACATGGACAAACAACTACCTGAACACTGTTTTGAACCTGAAAAGCCTGGGAAGATTGTCTCTCAACTATGTTATAGAGTTTAATGATACATTTCAGTTTAGTGTAATTAAAAGCTATCAATTTACTTATTTCTCTCTTTCAAGTTTTGTGTGACATACAGTTAAGGTTCAAGGTTCCTTTAAATAAAAAATATAGGATTCATACACGGTTTAATGTGCTCTCACTTGAATTAAGGAATTCTTGGATGTTGATACCTTTTCTGCACTAACAACTGACTTGGAGAATCTGGTTCTGCTGTTCTAAACCAGTTCTCATCTATTTACTGCCATTTTCTCTGAATAATTCATATTCTCATGTAGTTTCCTATATTTGGCCTTCTCGACCAAGTATTAGCATTGCCCACATATACAAACAACATCCCACACACTGTTACAAGCAGAGGAAGCCTCAGAACATTGTCCCTCAAATATGATATAGAGTGCGATGCTACATTACAGTGAATGTAAGGCTTTCCAAAGCTCAGGAACATTGTCTCTCAAGTAAGTTATAGAATTTAATGATATATTTCAGTGAGGTGTTTTTGCTCTTCAAAGCTACTCAATTCGCTCATTTCTCTATTTCAAGCTTTGTGTGACATACATTTAAGGTTCTAGCTTATTTTAAGTAAAAAATATAGGATTCATATAATGTTCAATGTGCTCTCAACTTGAATTAAGGAATTCTTGGATGTTAGATACCGTTTCTACACTAACAACTGACTTGGATAATCTGTTTCTGCTGTTCTAAACCAGTTCTCATCATTTACTGCCATTTCCTCTGAATTATTCATGTTTTCATGTAGTTTCCTATATTCGGCCATCTTGTCCAAGTATAAATATTGCCCACATAGACAAACAACTTCCTACACACTGTTATGAACAGAAGAAACTCGAGAACACTGTCCCTCAGCTATGTTATAGAGTGTAATGCTACATTACAGTGAACTGTATTTCTTTCCAACGTTGCTCAATTTGCTGATTTCTCTCTTTCAAGCCTTGTGTGACACACATGCAAAGTTCTAGGCTACTTTAAGTAAGTAAAAGAGGTTTCATGCACTATTTATTCTGTTCTTAACTCTAATTAAGGATTTCCTGGATCTGAGATACCTTTTCTACACTAAGAACTGATTTGGACGATTGGTTTCAGCTGTTCTAAATCAGTTCTTATCAATTTACTGACATTTTCTCTGAATTATTCATGTTTTCATATAGTTTCGATATTCGGCCCTCTTGACCAAGCATAAGCATTGGCCATATATACAAACAACTTCCTACACGCTGTTATGAACAGAAGAAGCTCAAGAACACTGTCACTAAACTATGTTATAGAGTGTAATGATACATTATAGTGAAATGTAAGGCTTTCCAAAGCTGCTTAATGTGTTTATATCTCTATTTCAATGCTATTCTGACTTGTATGGAACACATTTACCATTCTAGGTTCATTTTAGGAAATGATATATGATTCATACACTGTTTAATGTGATCTGAACTCTAATTAATAGCTTTTCGGGATCTTAGATAACTTTTATACACAAACAAAAGAATTGGAGAAGTGTTTTACACATGTTCTTTGCCAGTTCTCCTCTATTTACAGTTATTTTCCCAGAAATACTGAAGTTTTCTTATAGTTTCTAACATTAGACCAAGAATAAGCATTGGGAACATGGACAAACAACTACCTAAACATTGTTATGAACCTGAAAAGCTCAGGAACATGGACTCTCAACTGTGTTTTAGAGTTTAATGATACATTTCAGTGAAGAGTAATTAAAAGCTACTCAATTTGCTTATTTCTCTCTTTCAAGCTTTGTGGGACATACATTTAAGGTTCTTGGTTCCTTTAAGTAAAAAATATAGGATTCATAAACTGTTTAATATGCTCTCAACTTGAATTGAGGAATTCTTTGATGTTAGGTACCTTTTCTACATGAACAACTGACTTGGAGAATCTGTTTCTGCTTTTCTAAACCAGTTCTCATCATTTACTGCCATTTTCTCTATATTATTCGTCTTTTCAGGTAGTTTCCTATATTCAGCTATCTTGTTCTAGTATAAACATTGCCCACATAGACAAACAACTTCCTACACACTGTTATGAACAGAAGAAACTCGAGAACACTGCCCCTCAACTATGTTATAGAGTGTAATGCTACTATACAGTGAACTGTCAGGCTTTCCAAAGCTTGGGAACATTGTCTCTCAAGTAATGATGCATTTCAGTGATGTGGTAGGCTTTACAAAGCAACTTACTTGTATTTCATTCTTTCAAACTTTGTGTGACATACAATTAAAGTTCTAAGCTCCTTTAATTAAAAAATATAGGATTCATACACTGTTTAATGTGCTCTCAAATCGAATTAAGGAATTCTTGGATGTTAGATACCTTTTCTACAGGAAGAACTAACTTGGACTATTTGTTTCAGCTGTTCTAAGCGAGTCTCATCTATTTACTGCCATTTTCTCTAAATTATTCATGTTTTAATATCTTTTGCTACATTTGGCCTATTTGACTAAGTATATACATTGCCCATATATACTAACAACTTCCTACACACTGTTATGAACAGAAGAAACTCGAGAACACTGTCCCTCAACTATGATATAGAGTGTAATGCTACATTACAGTGAACTGCATTGCTTTCCAATGTTGCTCTATTTGCTGATTTTCTCTTTCAAGCCTTCTGTGACACAGATGTAAAGTTCTAGGCTACTTTAAGTAAATAAAAGAGGTTTCCTACACAGTTCATTGTGTTCTTAACTCTAATCATTTCCTGGATCTTAGATACCTATTCTACACTAAGAACTGATTTGGACAATCGGATTCAGCTTTTCTAAAGGAGTTCGCTTCAATTTACTGACATTTTCCCTGAATTATTCATGTTTTCATATAGCTTCCTATATTTGGCCTTCTTGTCCAAGTATCAGCATCACCCACATATACAAACAACTCCCTACACACTGTTATGAACAGAAGAAGCTTGAGAAGACTGTCCATCAACTATGTTATTGAGTGTAATGATAAATTATAGTGAAATGTAAGGCTTTCCAAAGCTGCTTAATGTGTTTATATCTCTATTTCAATGGTATTCTGTATTGTATGAAACACATTTACCATTCTAGGCTCATTTAAGAAAATGATATATGATTCATACACTGTTTAATGTTATCTGAACTCTAATTAAGGCTATTCGGGATCTTAGATAACTTTTATACACAAACAAAAGAATTGGAGAAGTGTTTTATACATGTTCTATGCCAGTTCTCATCTATTTACAGTTATTTTCCCAGAAATACTGAAGTTTTCTTATAGTTTCTAACATTAGACCAAGACTAAGCATTGGGAACATGGACAAACAACTACCTAAACATTGTTTTGAACCAGAAAAGCTCAGGAACATTGTCTCTCAACTATGTTTTAGAGTTTAATGATACATTTCAGTGAAGTGTAATTAAAAGCTACTCAATTTGCTTATTTCTATCTTTCAAGCTTTGTGGGACATACATTTAAGTTTCTTGGTTCCTTTAAGTAAAAAATATAGGATTCATACACCCTTTAATGTTCTCTCAACTCCAATTAAGGAATTTCTGAATGTTAGATACCTTTTCTATACTAAGAACTAACTTGGAGACTCTAATTCTTAATTAGAGTTAAGAACACAATAAACAGTGTATGAAAATTATTTTATTTACTTAAAGTAACTAAAACTTTACATGTGTGTCAAACAAAGCTTGAAAGAGAGAAATAAGTAAATTGAGTATCTTTGAAAATCCAAACATCTCACTGAAATGTATCATTAAACTCTATAACTTACTTGAGAGATAATGTTCCCGAGCTTTGGAAATCTTACATTCACTGTATTTAGCATTACACTCTATATCATAGTTGAGGGACAATGTTCTCAGGCATCCTCTGCTCATAAAAGTGAGTAGAAAGTTGTTTGTACTTGTGGGCAATGCTAATACTTGGACTAGGTGGCCGAATATAGGAAACTATATGAAAACATGAATAATTTGGAGAAAATGGCAGTAAATGAGAACTGGTTTAGAACAGGAGAAATTCATTCTCCATGTCAGTTCTTATGGTAGAAAAGGTATCCAACATCCAGGAATTCCTTAATTCCAGTTGAGAGCACATTAAACAGTGTATGAATCCTATATTTTTTACTTAAAGGAAGCAAGAACCTTAAGTGTATGTCACACAAAGCTTGAAAGAGAGAAATAAGCAAACTGAGTAGCTTTTAATTACTCTTCAATGATATGTATCATTAAAATCTAAAACATAGTTGAGAGACAATATTCCCGAGCTTTTCAGGTTCATAACAGAGTTTAGGTAGTTGTTTGTCCATGTTCCCAATACTTATTCTTGTTATAATTTTATAAACTACAAGAAAACATCAGTAATTCTGGGATAATAAATGTAAATAGATGAGAACTCGCATAAACCATGTCTAAAAAACTGTTCCAAGTCTTTTGTTTGTGTATAAAATTTATCTACGATCCAGGAAAGCCTTAATTAGAGTTCAGATCAAATTAAACAGTGTATGAATCATATATTGTTTACTTAAATGAGCCTAGAACGATAAATGTGTCTCATACAAGTAAGAATACCATTGAAATAGAGAAATAAACACATTAAGAAGCTTTGGAAAGCCTTACAGTTCTCTGTAATGTAGCATACACTCTATAATATAGTTGAGGGACAGTGTTCTTGAGATTTTCTGTTTATAACAGTGTGTAGGAAGTTGTTTGTATATTTGGGCAATACTTATACTTGGAGAAGAAGGCCAAATAAAGGAAACTATAAGAAAACATGAATAATTCGGAGAAAATGGCAGTAAATAGATGAGAACTGGTTAGAACAGCAGAAACAGATTCACCAAGTCATTTCTTAGTGTAGAAAAGGTATCTGAGATCCAGGAAATTCTAACTTAGAGTTAAGAACACCATAAACAGTATATGAAACCTCATTTATTTTCTTAAAGTCGCCTGGAACTTTACATGTGTGTCACACAATGCTGTACAGAGAGAAATCAGCAAATTGAGCAAATTGGAAAGCAATAGAATTCACTGTAATGTAGCATTACACTGTATAACATAGTAGAGGGACAGTGTTCTCGAGCTTTTTCTATTCATAACAGTGTGTTGGAAGTTTTTTGTATGTGTGGGCAATGATTATACTTGGACAAGAAGTCCGAATATAGGAAACTACATGAAAACATGAATAATTCGTAGAAAATGGCAGTAAATATATGAAACCTGGTTTATAACAGCAGAAACAGATTCTCCAAGTCAGTTCTTAGTGTAGAAGAGGTATCTAACATCCAAGAATTCCTTAATTCAAGTTGAGAGCACATTAAACAGTGTATGAATCCTATATGTTTTACTTAAAGGAGCCTAGAACTTTAAATGTATGTCACACAAAGCTTGAAAGAGAGAAATAAGCAGATTGATTGGCTTTGAAAAGTATCATTAAACTCTATAACTTACTTGAGAGACAATGTTCCCAGGCTTTGGAAAGCCTTACATTCACTGTAATTTAACATTACACTCTATACATAGTTGAGGGACAATGTTCTCGGGCTTCCCCTGCTCATAACAGTGTGTAGGAAGTTTTTTGTATATATGGTCAATGCTAATACTTGGACTAGAAGGACAAATATAGGAAACTACAAGAAAACATGAATAATTCAGAGAAAATGGCAGTAAATAGATGAGAACTGGTTTAGAACAGCAGAAAAAGATTCTCAAAGTCAGATCTTAGTGTAGAAGAGGTATCTAACATTCAAGATTCCTTAATTCAAGTTGAGAGCACATTAAACATTGTGTGAATCCTATATTTTTTACAATGATTATGCTTGGAGAAGATGGCCCAATATAGGAAACTAAATGATAACATGAATAATTCAGAGAAAATGGCAGTAAATAGATGAGAACTCATTTAGAAGAGCTGAAACGAATTCTCCATTTCAGTTCTTAGTGTAGAAAACGTATCTAACATCCAGGAATTCCTTAATTCGTGTTGAGAGCACATTGAACAGTGTATGAATCCGATATTTTTTACTTACAGGAGCCTAGAATTTCAAATGTATGTCACACAAAGCTTGAAATACAGAAATAAGCCAATTAAGTAGCTTTGAAAAGCCAAACACCTCACTGAAATGTAATATTAAAATCTATAACATATTTGAGAGACAATGTTCCCGAGCTTTGGAAAGTCTTACAGTGCACTGTAATGTAGTATTACACTCTATATTATAGATGAGGGACAATGTTCTCAGGCTTCCTCTGATCATAACAGTGTGTAGGATGTTCTTTGTATATTAGGGCAATTCCAATACTTGGTAGAGAAGGCCGGATATAGGAAACTACATGAAAACATGAATAATTCAGAGAAAATGTCAGTAAATTGATGAGAACTTGTTTAGAACAGCTAAAACGAATTTTCCAAGTCCATTCTTAGTGTAGAAAATGTATCTAACATCCAGGAATTGCTTAATTCGAGTTGAGAGCATATTAATCAATGTATGAATCCTACATATTTTACTTAAAGGAGCCTAGAACTTTAAATGTATGTCACACAAAGCTTGAAATAGAGAAATGAGCAAATTGAGTAGCTTTGAAAAGCCAAACACCTCACTGAAATGTATTATTAAACTGTATAACTTATTTGAGAGACAATGTTTCCGAGCTTTGGAAAGCCTTACTGTAATGTAGCATTAAACTCTATATCATACTTGAGGGACAATGTTCTCGGGCTTCCTCTGCTCATAACAGTTTGTATGAATTTGTTTGTATATGTGAGCAATGCTAAAGCTTGGACGAGGAGGCTGAATATAGGAAACTACATGAAAACATGAATAATTCAGAAAAAATTGCAGTAAGTATATGAGAACTGGTTTAGAACAGGAGAAACAGATTCTCCAAGTCAGTTCTTAGTGTAGAAAAGGTATCTAACATCCAGGAATTCCTTAATTAGAGTTGACAGCACATTATACGGTGTATGAATCCAAAATTTTTTACTTAAAGGAGCGAAGAACTTTAAATGTATGTCACAAAAGGTTGACAGAGAGAAATAAGCAAATTGAGTAGCTTTGTAAAGCCAAACACCTCACTGAAATGTATCATTAAACTGTATAACTTACTTCAGAGACAATGTTCCCGATCTTTGGAAAGCCTTACTGTAATGTAGCATTACACTCTATATCGTACTTGAGGGACAATGTTCTCAGGCTTCCTCTGCTCATAACAGTTTGTATGAATTTGTTTGTATATGTGAGCAATTCTAAAGCTCGGACGAGGACGCCGAATATAGGAAACTACATAAAAACATGAATAATTCTGAGAAAATGGAAATAAATAGAAGAGAACTGGTTTAGAACAGCAGAAACAGATTCTCCAAGACAGTCCATATTGTAGAAGAGGTATCTAAGATCCAGGATATTCTAAATTAGAGTTGAGAGCACAATAAACAGTATATGAAATACTTTTATTTAATTAAAGTATTGTAGAACTTTACACGTGTGTCACCCAAGATTTGAAAGAGAGAAATCAGCAAATTGAGCAACATTGGAAAGCAATACAGTTCACTGTAATGTAGCATTACACTTTATAACATAGTTGAGGGACAGTGTTCTCGAGCTTCTTCTGTTTATAACAGTGGGTAGGAAGTTATTTGTCTATGTCGGCAATACTTATACTCGGAGAAGATGGCCAAACATAGGAAACTACATGAAAACATGAATAATTCAGAGAAAATGGCAGTATATGGATGAGAACTCACTTAGAACAGATGAAACAAATTCTCAAAGTCAGTTCTTAGTGTAGAAAAGGTATCTAACATCCAGGAATTCCTTAATTAGAGTTGAGAGCACATTAAACAGTGTATAAACCCTATATTTTTTTAATGAAAGTAAGCTGGAACCTTATAGGTATGTCACACAAAGCTTGAAATAGAGAAATAAGCAAATTGAGTAGCTTTGAAAAGCCAAACACCTCACCGAAATGTATCATTAAACTCTATAACTTAATTCAGAGACAATGTTCCCAAGCTTTGGAAAGCCTTACATTCACTGTATTGTAGCATTACACTCTATATCATATTTGAGGGATAATGTTCTCAGGCTTCCTCTGCTCATAACAGTGTGTAGGAAGTTGTTTCTTTATGTGCGCAATCCTAATACTTGGACGAGAAGGCCAAATATAGGAAACTACATGATAACATGAATAATTCGGAGAAAATGGCAGTAAATAGATGAGAACTGGTTTAGACCAGCAGAAACAGATTCTCCAAGTCAGTTCTTAGTGTAGAAGAGGTATCCAAGAATTCCTTAATTCAAGTTGAGAGCACATTATACAGTGTATGAATCCTATATTATTTACTTAAAGGAACCCAGATCCTTAAATGTATGTCAAACAAAGCTTGAAAGAGAGAAATACGCAAACTGAGTAGCTTTTAATTACACTTCACTGAAATGTATCATTCAACTCTAAAACATAGTGGAGAGACAACGTTCCTGAGCTTTTCAGGTTCGTAAGAGCGTTTAGGTAGTTGTTTGTCCGTGTTCCCAATGCTTATTCTTGATCTAATGTTAGAAACTACAAGAAAACATCAGAAATTCTGTAAAAATAACAGTAAACAGGTGAGAACTCGAATAGAACCTGTATAAAACACTTCTCCAAGTCCTTTGTTTCTGTATAAAAGTTATCTACGATCCAGGAAAGCCTTAAATAGAGTTAAGATAAAATTAAAAAGTGTATGAATAATATATTGTTTACTTAAATGAGCCTAGAACGGTAAATTTATGCCGTACGAGTCAGAATGCCATTGAAATAGAGAAATAAGCCCATTAAGCAGCTTTGGAAAGCCTTACAGTTCACTGTAATGTAGCACTACACTCTATAACATAGTTGAGGGACAGTGTTCTTGAGTTTCTTCTTTTCATAACAGTGTGTAGGAAGTTGTTTTTATATGTGGGCAATACTTATACTTGGACAAGAAGGACGAATATAGGAAAATATATGAAAATATGAAAAATTCAAAGAAAATGGCAATAAATAGATGGGAAGTGGTTTAGAAGAGCAGAAACAGATTCTGCAAGGCAGTTCTTCATGTAGAAAAGGTATCTAATTTCCAAGAATTCCTTAATTCAAGTTGAGAGCACATTAAACAGTGCATGAATCCTACATTTTTTACTTAAAGGAACCTAGAAACTTAAATGTATGTCACACAATGACTGAAAGAGAGAAATAAGCAAATTGAGTAACTTTTAATTACTCTTCAATGAAAGGTATCATTAAACTCTAAAACATAGTTGAGAGACAATGTTCCTGAGATTTTCAGGTTCATAGTAATGTTTAAGTAGTTCTTTGTCTATGTTCCCAATGCTTATTCCTGGCCTAATGTTAGAAAGTACAAGAAAACATTATTAATTCTTGGAAAATAACAGTACATAGATGACAACTCGCATAGAACATGTATAAAACAATTCTCCAAGTCTTTTTTTTGTGTATAAAAGGTATCTATGATCCAGGAAAGCCTTAATTAGATTTCAGATTACATTAAACAGTGTATGAATCATATATTGTTTACTTAAATGAGCCTAGAAAGGTAAATTTGTGTCATGCAAGGCAGAATACCATGGAAATAGAGAAACAAACATATTAAGCAGCATTTGCAGGCCTTAGAGTTCATGGTAATGTAGCATTACACTCAATAATATAGTTGAGGGACAGTTTTCTCGAGCTTCTTCTGTTCATAACAGTGTGTAGGAAGTTGTTTGTATATGTCGGCAATGCTGATACTTGGACAAGAAGGCCGAATATTGGAAACTAAATAAAAATATGAATAATTCAGTGAAAATGGCAGTAAGTAGATGAGAACTGGTTTAGAACAGCAGAAACAGATTGACCAAGTCAGTTCTTAGTGTAGAAAAGGTATCTAAGATCCAGGAAATTCTTAATTAGAGTTAAGAACACTATAAACAGTGTATGAAACCTCTTTTATTTACTTAATTTAGCCTAGAACTGTACATGTGTGTCACAAAGCCTAGAAAGAGACAAATCAGCAGATTGAGCAACCTTGGCAAACATTACAGATCACTGTAATGTAACTTTCCACTCTGTAAGATAGTTGAGGGACAGTGTTCTAGAGTTTCTCCTGTTCATAAAAGTGAGCACGAAGTTGATTGTATATATCATACTTGCGATACATATGGGCAATGTTTATACTTGGACAAGATGTCCGAATATAGGAAACTACATGAAAACATGAATAATTCAGAAAAAATGGCAGTAAATAGATGAGAACTTGTTTAGAAGAGCTGAAATGAATTCTCCAAGTCAGGTCTTAGTGTAGAAAAGGTATCTAACATCCAGGAATTCCTTAATTAGAGTTGACAGCACATTATACAGTGTATGAATCCGAAATTTTTTACTTAAAGGAGCAAAGAACTTTAAATGTATGTCACACAAAGATTGAAAGGGAGAAATAAGCAAATTGAATAGCTTTGTAAAGCCAAACACCTCACTGAAATGTTTCATTAAACTCTATAACTTACTTAAGAGACCATGTTCCCGAGCTTTGGAAAGCCTTACATTCACTGTAATGTAGCATTACACTCTATAACATAGTTGAGGGACAATGTTCTCCAGCTTCCTATGCTCATAACACTGTTTAGGAATTTGTTTGTATATGTGATCAATGCTAATACTTGGACGAAAAGGCTGAATATAGGAAACTACATGAAAACATGAATAATTCAGAGAAAATGGCAGTAAATAGATGAGAACTGGATTAGAACAGAAGAAACAGATTCTCCATGTCAGTTCTTGGTGTAGAAAAGGTATCTAAAATCCAGGAATTCCTTAATTCGAGTTGACAGCACATTAAACAGTGTATGAATCCTATATTATTTACTTAAAGGAACCCAGAACCTTAAATGTATGTCACACAATGCTTGAAAGAGAGAAATAAGCAAATTGAGTAGCTTCTAATTAAACTTCATTGAAATGTAACTTAAATCTCTATTACATAGTTTAGAGACAATGTTCCCGAGCTTTTCAGGTTCATAACAGTGTTTAGGTAGTTGTTTGTCCATGTTCCCAATGCTTATTCTTGATCTAATGTTAGAAACTACAAGAAAACATCAGAAATTCTGGAAAAATAACAGTAAACAGGTGAGAACTCGAATAGAACCTGTATAAAACACTTCTCCAAGTCCTTTGTTTCTGTATAAAAGTTATCTACGATCCAGGAAAGCCTTAAATAGAGTTAATATAAAATTAAAAAGTGTATGAATAATATATTGTTTACTTAAATGAGCCTAGAACGGTAAATTTATGCCATACGAGTCAGAATGCCATTGAAATAAAGAACTAAACCCATTAAGCAGCTTTGGAAAGCCTTACAGTTCACTGTAATGTAGCACTACACTCTATAACATAGTTGAGGGACAGTGTTCTCAGGCTTCCACTGGTCATAACAGTGTGTAGGTAGTTGTTTGTATATGTGGGCAATGCTAATACTTGGACGAGAAGGCCGAATATAGGAAACTACATAAAGGCATGAATAATTCGGAGAAAATGGCAGCAAATAGATGAGAACTGGTTTAGAACAGCTGAACCGAATTCGCCAAGTGAGTTCTTAGTGTAGAAAAGGTATGTAACATCCAGGAATTCATTAATTCGAGTTGAGAGCACATTAAATAGTGTATGAATCCTATATTTTTTACTTAAAGGAGCCTAGACCTTTAAATGTATGTCAAACAAAACTTGACAGACAGAAATAAGCCAAGTAAGTAGTTTTGAAAATCCTAACACCTCACTGAAATGTATCTTAAATTTTATAACATACTTGAGAGACAATGTTCCCGATCTTTGGAAAGCCTTACATTCACTGTAATGTAACATTACACTCTATATCATAATTGAGGGACAATGTTCTCAGGATTCCTCTGCTCATAACAGTGTGTAGGATGTTGTTTGTATATGTGGACAATGCTAATACCTGGATGATAAGTCAGAATATAGGAAACTACATGAAAACATGAATAATTCAGAGAAAATGGCAGTAAATTGATGAGAAAACCTTCAGAAAAGTTTAAACCGATTGTCCAATTCAGTTCATAGTGTAGAAAAGGTATCTAAGATCCAGGAAATCCTTAATTAGATTTAAGAATCCAATAAACATTGTATGAATCCTCTTTTATTTACTTAAAGTAGCCTAGAACTTTACATGTGTGTCACACAAGGCTTGAAATAGAGAAATTAGCAAATTGAATAACGTTGGAAAGCAATGCAATGTACCATTACACTCTATGACATAGTTGAGGGAATGTGTTATCTAGTATCTTCTGTTCATAACAGTGTGTAGTAAATTTTTTGTATATGTGGGCAATGCTTATACTTAGCCCATATTGCTGAATATAGGAAAGTACATGAAAACATGAATAATTCGGAGAAAATGTCAGTAAATAGATGAGAACTGGTTAGAACAGCAGAAACAAATTGTCCATGTCAGTTCTTGGTGTAGAAAATGTATCTAACATCCAAGAATTCCTTAATTCAAGTTGAGAGCACATAAAACAGTGTATGAATCCTATATTTTTTACTTAAAGGAATCTAGAACCTTAAATGTATGTCACACAAAGCTTCAAATAGAGAAATAAGCAAATTGAGTATCTTTTCATTCCTCTTCACTGAAATGTATCATTAAACTCTAAAACATAGTTGAGAGACAATGTTCCGGAGCTTTGGAAAGCCTTACTTTCAATGTAAGGTAGCATTACACTCTATATAATAGATGAGGGTCAATGTTCTCAGGCTTCCTGTGCTTATAACAGTGTGTAGTAAGTTGTTTTTGTATGTGGGCAATGCTTATACTTAGCCAAGATTGCCGAATATAGGAAAGTACATGAAAACATCAATAATTCGGAGAAAATGGCAGTAAATAGCTGAGAACTGGTTTAGAACAGCAGAAACAGATTCTCCAAGTCACTTCTTACTGTAGCAAAGGTATAAGATCCAGGAAATTCTAAATTAGAGTTAAGAACACAATAAACAGTGTATGAAACCTCTTTTATTTACTCAAAGGAGCCTAGAACTTTACATGTGTGCCACAAAATCTTGAAAGAGTCAAATCAGCAAATTGAGAAACATTGGAAAGCATTACAGTTCACTGTAATGTAACATTCCACTCTATAAGATAGATGAGGGACAGTGATTTGGAGTTTCTTCTGTTCATAACAGTGTGGAGGAAGTTGTTTGTATATATGGGCAATGTTTATACTTGGTCAAGATGTCCGAATATATGAAAATACATGAAAACATGAATAATTCAGAGAAAATTGTTGTAAATAAATGAGAACTTGTTTGGAACAGCTGAAACAAATTCTCCAAGTCAGTACTTAGTGTAGAAAAGGTATCTAATATCCAGGAATTCCTTAATTAGAGTTGAGAACATATTAAACATGTATAAATCTGATATTTTTTACTTAAAGGACTGTAGAACTTTAAATGTATGTCACAGAGAGCTTGAAAGAGAGAAATAAGCAAATTGAGTAGCTTTGAAAAGCCAAACACCTTACTGAAATGTATCATTAAACTCTATATCTTACTTGAGAGACAATGTTCCCGAGCTATGGAAAGCCTTACAATTCACTGTAATGTAACATTGCACTCTATATCATATTTGAGGGACAATGTTCTCGGGCTTCCTCTGCTCATAACAGTGTGTATGAAGTAGTTTGCATATGTGAGCAATGCTAATACTTGGACGAGAAGGCCGAATATAGGAAACTACATGAAAACATGAATAATTCAGAGAAAATGGCAGTAAATAGATCAGAACTGGTTTACAAGAGCAAAAACAGATTCTCCAAATCAGTTCTTAGTGTTCTTAGTGTAGAAATGGTATCTCACATACAGGAAATTCTTAATTAGAGTTAAGAACACAATAAACAGTGTATGAAACCTCTATTATTTACTTAAAGAAGCCTAAAACTTTACAGGTGTTGTCACACAGGGCTTGAAAGAGAGAAATCAGCAAATTGAGCAACTTTGGGAAGCAATACACTTCACTGTAATGTAGAATTAAACTCTATGACATAGTTGAGGTCCAGTGTTCTCGAGTTTCTTCTGTTCATAACAGTGTGTAGGAAGTTGCTTGTATATAAGGGCAGTGCTTTGTCAAGATGACCGAATATAGGAACCTATATGAAAAAATGAATAATTCAGAGAAAATGGCAGTAAATAGATGAGAACTCCTTTAGAACAGCTGAAACGAATTCTCCAAGTTAGTTCTCAGTTTAGACAATGTATCAAAGATCCAGTTAATTCTTAATTAGAGTTGAGAGCACATTAAACAGTGTATGAATCCTATATTTTTTACTTAAAGGAAGTTAGAACCAAAAAGGTATGTCACACAAAGCTTGAAAGAGAGAAATAAGCAAATTGAGTAGCTTTGAAAGCCAAACACCTCACTGAAATGTATTATTAAACTCTATACCTTACTTGAGAGATAATGTTCCCGAGCTTTGGAAACCCTTAAATTTAATGTAATGTAGCATTACACTCTATATCACAGTTGAGGGGCAATGTTCTCGGGCTTCCTCTGCTCATAGCAGTGTGTATAACTTGTTTGTATATGTGGGCAATGCTAATACTTGGACGAGAAGGCTGAATATAGGAAACTACATGAAAACATGAATAATTCAGAGGAAATGGCAGTAAATAGATGAAAACTGGTTTAGAACAGCAGAAACAGATTCTCCATGTCAGTTCTTCGTGTCAAAAAGGTAACTAACATCCAAGAATTCCTTAATTCATGTTGAGAGTACATTAAACAGTGTATGATTCCTATATTTTTTACTTCAAGGAACCTAGAAGCTTAAATGTATGTCACACAAAACTGAAAGATAGAAATTAGCAAATTGAGTAGCTTTTAATTACACTTCACTGAAATGTATCATTAAACTCTAAAATATAGTTGAGAGACAAAGTTCCCGAGCTTTTCAGGTTCATAGCAGTGTTTAGGTATTTGTTTGTCCATGTTCCCGATGCTTATTTCTTGCCTTATGTTAGAAACTACAAGAAAACATCAGTAATTCTGGGGAAATAATAGTAAATAGATGAGAACTCGCATAGAACATGTATAAAACAATTCTCCAACTCTTTTGTTTGTTTATAAAATTTATATACAATCCAGGAAAGCCCTAATTAGAGTTCGGATCCCATTAAACAGTGTATGAATCTCATATTTTTATTTAAATAAGCCTAGAATGGTAAATGTGTGTCATAAAAGGCAGAATACCATTGAAATAGAGAAATAAACAAATTAAGCAGCTTTGGAAAGCCTTACAGTTCACTGTAATGTAGCATTACACTCAAGAACATAGTTGAGGGACAGTGTTCTTAAGCTTCTTCCGTTCATAACAGTGTGTAGGAAGTTGTTTGTATAGGTGGGCAATGATTATACTTGGAAAAGAAGTCCGAATATAGGTAACTATACGAAAACATTAATAATTCAGAGAAAACGGCACTAAATAGATGAGAACTGGTTTAGAAGAGGAGAAACAGATTCTCAAAGGCAGTTCTTCATGTAGAAAAGGTATCTAACATCCAAGAATTCCTTAATTCAAGTTGAAAGCACATTAAACAGTCTATGAATCCTATATTTTTTACTTAAAGGAAGCTTGAACTTTAAAGGTATGTCACACAAAGCTTGAAAGAGAGAAATAAGCAAATTGAGTAGCTTTGAAAATCCAAACACCTCACTAAAATGTATCATTAAACTCTATAACTTACTTGAGAGGCAATGTTCCCGAGCTTTGGAAAGCCTTACATTCACTGTAAAATAGCATTACACTCTATATCATAGTTGAGGGAGAATGATTTCAGGCTTCCTCTGCTCATTCCAGTGTGTAGGAAGTTGTTTGTATATGTGGGCAATGCCAATACTTGGACCAGAAGGCCGAATATATGAAACTACATGAAAACATGAATAATTCAGAGAAACTGGCAGTAAATAGATGAGAACTGGTTTGGAACAGCAGAAACAGATTCTCCAAGTCAGTTCTTAGTGTAGAAATGGTATCTACCATCCAGGAAATTCTTAGAGTTAAGAACACAATAAACAGTGTATGAAACCTCTTTTCTTTACTTAAAGTTGCCTAGAACTTTACATGTGTGTCACACAAAGCTTGAAAGAGAGAAATCAGAAAATTGAGCAACGATAGAAAGCAATAGCATTCACTGTAATGTAGCATTACACTCTATAAAATACTTGGGGTACAGTGTTCTCGAGTTTCTTCTGTTCATAACAGTGTGTAGGAAGTTGTTTGGCTATGTGGGCAACATTTATACTTGGACAAGATGAGCGAATATAGGAAACTACATGAAAACATGAATAATTCAGAGAAAATGGCAGTTAATAGATTAGAACTCATTTAGAACACCTGAAACCAATTCTCCAATTCAGTTCTTAGTGTAGAAAAGGTATCTAATATCCAGGCATTCCTTAATTCGAGTTGAGAGCACATTAAACAGTTTATGAAACCAATATTTTTTACTTCAAGGAACCAAGAACCTTAAATGTATGTAAAACAAAGCTTGAAAGAGAGAAATAAGAATATAGAGTAGCTTCTAATTACACTTCACTGAAATGTAACATTAAACTCTATTACATAGTTTATAGACAATTTTCCCGAGCTTTTCAGTTTCATAACAGTGTTTAAGTAGTTGTTTGTCCATATTCCCAATGCTTATTCCTGGCCTAATGTTAGAACCTACAAGAAAACATCAGTAATTCTGGGAAAATAACAGTAAATAGATGCGAACTCGCATACAACATGTATAAAACAATTATCCAACTCTTTTGTTTGTGTATAAAATGTATCTACAATCCAGGAAAGCCTTAATTAGAGTTCAGATCTCAGTAAACAGCGTATGAATCACATATTTTTACTTAAATGAGCCTAGAATGGTAAATGTCTTTCATACAAAGCAGAATACCATTGAAATAGAGAAATGAACACATTAAGAAGCTTTGGAAAGCCTTACAGTTCACTGTAATGTAGCATTACACTCTATAACACAGTTGAGGGACAGTGTTCTCGAGCTTCTTCTGTTCATAACAGTGTGTAGAAAGTTTTTTGTATATGTGGGCAATGATTATACTTGGAGTAGAAGTCCGAATATAGGAAACTATATGAAAATATGAATAGTTCGCAGAAAATGGCACTAAATAGATGAGAACTGGTTTAGAACAGATGAAACAGATTCTACAAGTCAGTTCTTAGTGTAGAAAAGGTATCTAACAACCAATAATTCCTTAATTCATGTTGAGAGCACATTAAACAATAAATGAATACTATATTTTTTACCTCAAGGAACCTAGAACCTTAAATGTATGTCTCACAAAGCTTGATAGAGAGAAATAAGCAAACTGAGTAGCCTCTAATTAAACTTCACTGAAATGTATCATTAATCTCTATTACATAGTTTAGAGACAATCTTCCCGAACATTAAATTTCATAACAGTGTTTCGGTAGTTGTTTGTCCGTGTTCACAGTGCTTATTCCTGGCCTAATGTTAGAAACTACAAAAAACATCAGTAATTCTGGGAAAATAACAGTAAATAGATGAGAACACGCATAGAACATGTATAAAACAATTCTCCAACTCTTTTGTTTGTGTATAAAAGTATCTACAATCCAGGAAAGCCTTAATTAGAGTTCAGATCACATTAAACAGTGTGTGGATCACATATTTTTAATTAAATGAGCCTAGAATGGTGAATGTGTGTCATACAAGGCAGAATACCATTGAAATAGAGAAAAAAAAAACACATTAAGCAGCATTGGAAAGCCTCACAGTTCACTGAATGTATCATCACACTCTATATCATAGTTTAGGAACAGTGTTCTCAAGCTTCTTCTGCTCATAACAGTGTGTAGGAAGTTTATTGTATATGTGGGAAATGCTAATACTTGGACAAGAAGGCCAAGTACAGGAAACTACATGAAAACATGATTAATTCAGAGAAAATGGCAGTAAATAGATGAGAACTGGTTTACAACAGCAGAAACAGATTCTCTGAGTCAGTTCTTAGTGAAGAAAGGGTATCTAACATCCAGGAAATTCTTAATTAGAGTTAAGAACGAAATAAACAGTGTATGAATCCTCTTTTATTTACTTAAAGTAGTCTAAAACTTAACAAGTGTATCACACAAGGCTTGAAAAAGAGAAATCAGCAAATTGAACAATGTTTTAAAGCAATATATTTCACTGTAATGTAGCATTACACTCAATTACATAGTTGAGGGACAGTGTTTTGGAGTTTCTTCTGTTCATAACAGTGTGTAGGAAGTTGTTTGTATATAAGGGCAATGCTTGTACTTGGTCAAGATATCCAAATATAGGAACCTATATGAAAATATGAATAATTCATAGAAAATGGCTGTAAAGAGATGAAAACTCGTTTAGAACAGCTGAAACGAATTCTCCAAATTAGTTCATAGTGTAGAAAATGTATCAAATATATAGGAAATTTTTAATTAGGGTTGAGAGCACATTAAACCGTGTATGAATCCTATATTTTTTACTTAAAGTAAGCTAGAACATTAAAGGTACTTCACACAAAGCTGGTAAGAGAGAAATAAGCAAATTGAGTAGCTTTGAAAAGCCAAACACCTCACTGAAATTTATCATTAAACTCTATAATTTACTCAATAGACAATGTTCCCGAACTTTGGAAAGCCTTACATTCACTGTAATGTAGCATTACACTCTATATCATATATGAGGGACAATGTTCTTAAGCTTCCTCTGCTCATAACTGTGTGTAGAAAGTTTTTTTATATGTGGGCAATGCTAATACTTGGACGAGAATGCCAAATATAGGAAACTACATGAGAACATGAATAATTCGGAGAAAATTGCAGTAAATAGATGAGAACTTGTTTAGAAGAGCAGAAACAGATTCTCCAAGTCAGTTCTTAGTGTAGAAAAGGTTTCTAACATCCAGGACTTCTTAATTCGAATTGAGAGCACATTAAATAGTGTATGAATCCAATATCTTTTACTTAAAGGAGCCTAGAACTTTAAATGTATGTCACACAAAGCTTGAAAGACAGAAATAAGCCAATTAAGTAGCTTTGAAAAGCCTAACAACTCACTGAAATGTTTCATTAAACTGTATAACATACTTGAGAGACAATGTTCCCCAGCTTTGGAAAGTCTTACAGTTTACTGTAATGTAGCATTACACTCTATATCATAGTTGAGGGACAATGTTTTCAGGCTTCCTCTGCTCATAACAGTGTGTAGGATGTTGTTGGTATATGTGGGCAATTCCAATACTTGGACGAGAAGGCTGAACATAGGAAACTACCTGAAAACATAAACAATTCAGAGAAAATGGCAGTAAATGATGAGAACTTGTTTAGAACAGCAGAAACAGATTCTCCAAATCAGTTCTTAGCGTAGAAAAGGTATCTAGAAGGACGAAAGATGTCCAAAGAATAGATGGGAGGATTCTGAGCCTGGTCCTGAATTAGAAAGAGAGAGCAGCTGATGATGTTGATCTGTGAATGTTTATTAGCAACCTGGGAGACATTGAAGCCCAGAAGAAATGGCTGGGGGGCCCTGTCAGTGGTACTCCTCATAGGGATGCACCCACGTGGGCTGCATCCCTTCCTGGAACTACCTGCTGGCTTGGACAGGGAAGCCTCACCATCTTGAGAGGAATATAGGATCACGTCAGAGGCCTGAATATGCACAACTGCAGCAACCACCAAGAAGCTTTGACCCCCAGAACACGGATCCCAGGCTGCATGAACAGGGGGCCCCACAGGATTGCCCCACTGCTTGGTGAAATTGTCAGATTTCGCAGGGAGAGTGTGGAGAGTGCTCGAGGAGAAGACAAAAGGCTGCGGGCGCACAAGGCACGCGGAAACTGGAGGACAAGGCCGGTGATTATAAGTGGAAGCCCCAGCTGTTGGGCGGGTGTCACCCGTGAAAGTGGAGCGGGCTGCTAACAGGGGAGATATCTAAAGAGCAAAACATTTGGATCTGGCTCGGAGGGATATCAGAGAGTTGCGGGAGATTGCAGTTGCTTGGACCTGCCCCCTCCCCCCTCTGTAGATCCTGCTTCAAAGAGGACAAAAAAAAAAAAAAAAATCTGAGAAGCTATAGAGTCTGGGAAGTCAACCTAGAAACACTGTCCCCAGAGGCTAATTTACAATTGACTCTAGTGTAATAAAAACAAAGCAAAACCTCCCTAAAAATCAGGATTGGATCATAACAATAGAGGAAGCGAATGACCTTCATTACTGCAAATTTTATTTAAATTTTAATTTTTTAAAAAATTTTATAATATTTGTTTTTTATTTTTGTTCTCATTATTTGCAACATTTACTCAAGAAACTATTTTTTTTTCCTCACTTGATTTTATCTTTTTAATTACTACATTGTATACGTAATCAACACTATTACTGCTACTAATTTACTTTTTTCATCTTATTTTCTTTTGTTTATTTTTATTATTTTTATTTCATCATATTATAGATATATATTATTTCAGGATTACTGCTCTACAGTCTTTATCTATCTTTCCTTCTCCAACGCTTTATTTGTTCTCAACCCTAACTTTATGCTTTCACCCTCTTTATGATCTTTTCCTTTGGTACCCCGTTTGTCTTAACCCTTTCCTGCTCTAGATTTCCCACATTCCTACTGTCTACCCCCTCCTAAAATTTCACCCTACTTGTATATATCTAATTTCCAACTACCTGCTCCAAGCCCATTCACACCTCCCTCCCAGTTGTCCTAAAAACAAAACAAAACAAAAAAAAACAGTCTTTCTCTCTAACTCTTTGAAGTTGTAGGTTGAATGGTGAGTATACTGAAGTTGTATGCTTTTTTTTTTTTATAAGATTGATTTGCCTATTCTTTTTGTCTGATTGTATGTTTATGTTAGCTGGGTTCTAGTCAAATTTATTGGTGGTTATTAATATTACAAACACATTTCTATTCAGTGCCTTTGTGTTGTACTTGCTTGTGTCGTAATTTGTGCCTTTAAATCAAAGCAGAAGAGAGAGAACTACACAACCAGACATCCTAAATAATGGGGAAACCCAAAAACTGCCTGCATATGAAGGAAAAGCAGGCTTCACCAGAAAAGGATGTAAACGATATAGAAGCAAGCAACCTACCAGAGCAAGAATTCAGAGTAATGATCATAAGATGGCTAAAAAGAATGGAAAACAAATCTGATAATATGAGTAAAGACCAAGAGGAAATGAAGGAGAACCAAGAAGAAATGAAAAATGACATCCCTACTGTAAAGAACTCAATAGAAAGCATCAAGAGTAGATTAGAAGAAGCAGAGGGCCACATCAGCGAGCTAGAAGACAAGATGGAAAAAAATTCCCAATTAGAACAGCTTCTGGAAAAAAAATTTTAAAAAAGGAGGAAAGTCTAAGGGAACTTTGGGACAATACAAAACAAAACAATATTAGAATAATAGGGGTTCCAGAAGGAAAGGGAATTGAGGAAGACATGGAAAACGTCTTTCAAGAAATAATGACAGAAAACTTTACTGAGATAGAGAAGAAAAAACCCACACAAATCCAAGATGTGCGCAGAGTCCCAAGAAAGTTTTTTTATATGTGGGCAATGCTAATACTGGGACGAGAATGCCAAATATAGGAAACTACATGAAAACATGTATAATTCAGAGAAAATGGCAGTAAATAGATGAGAACTGGTTTGGAACAGCAGAAAAAGATTCTCCAAGTCAGTTCTTAGTGTAGAAGAGGTATTTAAGATCCAGCAAATTCTAAATTAGAGTTAAGAACACAATAAACCGTGTATGAAACCTCTTCTATTTAATTAAAGTGGAATAGAAATTTACATGTGTGTCACACAAGGTTTGAAAGAGAGAAATCAGCAAATTGAGCAAAGTTGGAAAGCATTACACTTCACTGTAATCTAGCAATAAAATCATTAAACTCGATAACATACTTGAGAGACAATGTTCCTGAGCTTTGGAAAGCCTTACAGTTCACTGTAATATAGCATTACACTCTATAACATAGTTGAGGGACGGTTTTCTCGAGTTTCTTCTGTTCATAACAGTGTGTAGGATGTTGTTTGTATATATGGGCAATGCTTATACTTGGTCAAGATGGCAGAATATAGGAAACTATATCAAAACATGAATAATTCAGAGAAAATGGCAGTAAATAGATGAGAACTGGTTTAGAACAAAGGAAACAGATTCTCCCAGTCAGTTCTTAGTGTAGAAAATGTATCCAACATCCAGGAAATTCTTAATTAGAGTTAAGAAGACAATTAACAGTGTATGAAAAATCTTTTATTTACTTAAAGAATACCAGAACGTTACATGTGTGTCACACAAGGCTTGAAAGAGAGAAATCAGCAAATTGAGCAATTTTGGAAAGCAATACAGTTCACTGTAATGTAACATTACAATCTATATCATAGTTGAGGGACAGTGTTCTCAAGTTTCTTCTGTTCATAACATTGTGTAGGAAGTTCTTTGTCTATGTGGGCAATATTTATACTTGGAGAAGATGGCAGAATATAGGAAACTACATGAAAACATGAATAATTTGGAGAAACTGGCAGTAAATAATTTAGAACTGGTTTAGAAGAGCCGAAACACATTCTCCAAGTTAGTTCTTTGTGTAGCAAAGATATCTAACATCCATGAATTCCTTATTTCAAGTTGAGAGCACATTAAACAGTGTATGAATCCTACATATTTTACTGAAAGGAAGCTAAAACCTTAAATGTATGTCACACAAAGCATGAAAGAGATATAAGCCCATTAAGTTGCTTTGAAAAGCCTAACACCTCACTGAAATGTGTCATTAAACTCGATAACATACTTGAGAGACAGTGTTCCCTATCTTTGGAAAGCCTTACAGTTCACTGTAATGTAGCATTGCACTCTATATCATAGTTGAGGGACAATGTTCTAGGGCTCCCTCTACTCATAACCGTGTGTATGAAGTTGTTTCTATATGTGGGCAATGCTAATACTTGGATGAGAAGGCTGAATAATGGAAACTACATGAAAACATGAATAATTCAGAGAAAATGGCAGTAAATAGATGAGAACTGGTTTAGAACAGCAGAAACAGATTCTCCAAGACAGTTCTTAGTGTAGAAGAGACATTTAAGATCCAGGAAATTCTAAATTAGAGTTAAAAAAAACCATAAACCGTGTATGAAACCTCTTTTATTTACTTAAAGTAGCCTAGAACTTTACATGTGTGTCACACAAGGTTTGAAAGAGAGAAATCAGCAAATTGAGCAAAGTTGGAAAGCATTACAGTTCACTGTAATGTAGCATTATACTCTATAACATAGTTGAGGGACAGTGTTCTCGAGCGTCTTCTGTTCATAACAGTGTGTAGGAAGTTGTTTGTATATGTGGGCAATGACTATACTTGGAGAAGATGTCCGAATATAGGAAACTATATGAAAACATGAATAATTCAGAGAAAATGACAAAAAATAGCTGAGAACTCGTTAAGAAGAGCAGAAACAGATTCTACAAGGCAGTTCTTCGTGGAGAAAAGGTATCTAACATCCAAGAATTCCTTAATTCGAGTTGAGAACACATTAAACAGTGTATGAAACATCTTTTATTTACTTAAAGTAGCCTAGAACTTTACATGTGTGTCACACAAGATTTGAAAGGGAGAAATCAGCTAATTGAGCAAAGTTGGAAGGCATTATAGTTCACTGTAATGTAGCATTATACTCTCTAACATAGTTGAGGGACAGTTTTCTGGAGTTTCTTCAGTTTATAATAGATTGTAGGAAGTTGTTTTTATATATGGGCAATGCTTATACTTGGTCAAGATGGCCGAATATAGGAAACTATATGAAAACATGAATAATTCAGAGAAAATGGCAATAAACAGATGAGAACTCATTTAGAATAGCAGAAACTGATTCTCCAAGTCAGTTGTTAGAGTAGAAAATGTATCAAAGATCCAGGAAATTCTTAATTATTCTTGAGAGCACATTAAACAGTGTATGAATCCTATATTTTTTACATAAAGGAGCCTAGAACTTTAAATGTATGTCACACAAAGAATGAAAGAGAGAAATAAGCCCATTAAGTTGCTTTGAAAAGCCTAACACCTCACTGAAATGTGTCATTAAACTCGATAACATACTTGAGAGACAGTGTTCCCTATCTTTGGAAAGCCTTACAGTTCACTGTAATGTAGCATTGCACTCTATATCATAGTTGAGGGACAATGTTCTAGGGCTCCCTCTACTCATAACAGTGTGTATGAAGTTGTTTCTATATGTGGGCAATGCTAATACTTGGATGAGAAGGCTGAATATTGGAAACTACATGAAAACATGAATAATTCAGAGAAAATGGCAGTAAATTGATGAGAACTGGTTTAGAACAGCAGAAACAGATTCTACAAGACAGTTCTTAGTGTAGAAGAGACATTTAAGATCCAGGAAATTCTAAATTAGAGTTAAAAACACCATAAACCGTGTATGAAACCTCTTCCATTTACTTAAAGTAGCCTAGAACTTTACATGTGTGTCACACAAGGTTGAGAGAGAAATCAGCAAATTGAGCAAAGTTGGAAAGCATTACAGTTCACTGTAATATAGCATTACACTCTGTAACATAGTTGAGGGACAGTGTTCTGGAGTTTCTTCGGTTTAGAACAGTGTGTAGGAAGTTGTTTTTATACATGGGCATTGCTTATACTTGGTCAAGATGGCCGAATATAGGAAACTATCTGAAAACATGAATAATTCAGAGAAAATGGCAGTAAATAGATGAGAACTCAATTAGAACAGCAGAAACTGATTCTCCAAGTCAGTTGTTAGAGTAGAAAATGTATCAAAGATCCAGGAAATTCTTAATTATTCTTGAGAGCACATTAAACAGTGTATGAATCCTATATTTTTTACATAAAGGAGCCTAGAACTTTAAATGTATGTCACACAAAGCATGAAAGAGAGAAATAAGCCCATTAAGTTGCTTTGAGCTATTTCAGTGAATACCTCACTGAAATGTATCATTAAACTCTATAACTTACTTGAGAGTCAATGTTCCCGATCTTTGGAAAGCTTTACAGTTCATTGAAATGCAGCATTACACTCTATATCATAGTTGAGGGACAATGTTCTAGGGCTCCCTCTGCTCATAACAGCGTGTATGAAGTTGTTTCTATATGTGGGCAATGCTAATACTTGGATGAGAAGGCTGAATATTGGAAACTACATGAAAACATGAATAATTCAGAGAAAATGGCAGTAAATAGATGAGAACTGGTTTAGAACAGCAGAAACATATTCTCCAAGACAGTTCTTAGTGTAGAATAGACATTTAATATCCAGGAAATTTTAATTAGAGTTAAGAACACCATAAACCGTGTATGAAACCTCTTTTATTTACTTAAAGTAGCCTAGAACTTTACATGTGTGTCACACAAGGTTTGAAAGAGAGAAATCAGCAAATTGAGCAAAATTGGAAAGCATTACACTTCACTGTAAAGTAGCATTACACTCTATAACATAGTTGAGGGACAATGTTCTCGAGTTTCTTCTGTTCATAACAGTGTGTAGGAAGTTGTTTCTATATGTGGGCAATGCTAATACTTGGATGAGAAGGCTGAATATAGGAAACTATATGAAAACATGAATAATTCAGACAAAATGGCAATAAATAGCTGAGAACTGGTTTGGAAGAGCAGAAACAGATTCTCCAAGGCAGTTCTTCGTGTAGAAAAGCTATCTAACATCCAAGAATTCCTTAATTCAAGTTGAGAGCACATTAAACAGTTTATGAATCCTATATTTTTTACTTAAAGGAATCTAGAACCTTAAAGGTACGTCACACAAAGGTGGAATGAGAGAAATAAGAAAATTGAGTAGCTTTGAAAAGCCAAACACCTCACTGAAATGTATCATTAAACTCTGTAACTTACTTGAGAGATAATGTTCCCGAGCTTTGGAAAGCCTTACATTCACTGTAATGTAGCATTACACTCTGTATCATAGTTGAGGGACTATGTTCTCAGGCTTCCTCTGCTCATTCCAGTGTGTAGGAAGTTGTTTGTATATGTGGGTAATGCTAATACTTGGACGAGAAGGCCGAATATAGGAAACTACATAAAAACATGAATAATTCAGTGAAAATGGCAGTAAATAGATTAGAACTGGATTAGAACAACAGAAAGAGATTTTCCAAGTCAGTTCTTAGTGTAGAAGAGACATTTAAGATCCAGGAAATTCTAAATTAGAGTTAAAAAAAACCATAAACCGTGTATGAAACCTCTTTTATTTACTTAAAGTAGCCTAGAACTTTACATGTGTGTCACACAAGGTTTGAAAGAGAGAAATCAGCAAATTGAGCAAAGTTGGAAAGCATTACAGTTCACAATAATGTAGCATTATACTCTATAACATAGTTGAGGGACAGTGTTCTCGAGCGTCTTCTTTTCATAACAGTGTGTAGGAAGTTGTTTGTATATGTGGGCAATGACTATACTTGGAGAAGATGTCAGAATATAGGAAACTATATGTAAACATGAATAATTCAGAGAAAATGATAAAAAATAGCTGAGAACTCGTTAAGAAGAGCAGAAACAGATTCTACAAGGCAGTTCTTAGTGTAGAAAAAGTATCCAACATCCAGGAAATTCTTAATTAGTGTTAAGAACAAAGTAAACAGTGTATGAAACCTCTTTTATTTACTTAAAGTAGCCTAGAACTTTACATGTGTGTCACACAAGATTTGAAAGGGAGAAATCAGCTAATTGAGCAAAGTTGGAAGGCATTACAATTCACGGTAATGTAGCATTATATTCTGTAACATAGTTGAGGGACAGTGTTCTGGAGTTTCTTCGGTTTATAAGAGTGTGTAGGAAGTTGTTTTTATATATGGGCAATGCTTATACTTGGTCAAGATGGCCGAATATAGGAAACTATATGAAAACATGAATAATTCAGAGAAAATGGCAGCAAATAGATGAGAACTGGTTTAGAACAGAAGAAACTGATTCTCCAAGTCAGTTGTTAGTGTAGAAAATGTATCAAAGATCCAGGAATTTCTAAATTATTGTTGAGAGCACATTAAACAGTGTATGAATCCTATATTTTTTACTTAAGGGAGCCTAGAATTTTAAATGTATGTCACACAAAGCATGAAAGAGAGAAATAAGCCCATTAAGTTGCTTTGAGGTATTTCAGTGAATACCTCACTGAAATGTATCATTAAACTCTATAAATTACTTGAGAGTCAATGTTCCCGATCTTTGGAAAGCTTTACAGTTCACTGAAATGTAGCATTACACTCTATATCATAGTTGAGGGACAATGTTCTGTAGCTCCCTCTGCTCATAACAGCGTGTATGAAGTTGTTTCTATATGTGGGCAATGCTAATACTTGGATGACAAGGCTGAATATTGGAAACTACATGAAAATATGAATAATTCAGAGAAAATGGCAATAAATAGATGAGAACTGGTTTAGAACTGCAGAAATAGATTCTCCAAGACAGTTCTTAGTGTAGAAGAGACATTTAAGATCCAGGAAATTTTAATTAGAGTTAAGAACACCATAAACCATGTATGAAAGCTCTTTTATTTAATTAAAGTAGCCTAGATCTTTACATGTGTGTCACACAAGGCTTGAAAGAGAGAAATCAGCAAATTGAGCAAAATTGGAAAGCATTACACTTCACTGTAAAGTAGCATTACACTCTATAACATAGTTGAGGAACAGTGTTCTCGAGTTTCTTCTGTTCATAACAGTGTGTAGGAAGTTCTTTGTCTATGTGGGCAATATTTAACTTGGAGAAGATGGCAGAATATAGGAAACTACATGAAAACATGAATAATTTGTTGAAACTGGCAGTAAATAAATTAGAACTGGTTTAGAACAGAAGAAACAGATTCTCCAAGTTAGTTCTGTGTAGAAAAGATATCTAACATCCATGAATTCCTTATTTCAAGTTGAGAGCACTTTAAACAGTGTATGAATCCTATATTTTTTACTTAAAGGAAGCTAAAACCTTAAATGTATGTCACACAAAGCATGAAAGAGAGAAATTAGCCCATTAAGTTGCTTTGAAAAGCCTAAAACCTCACTGAAATGTGTCATTAAACTCGATAACATACTTGAGAGACAATGTTCCCTATCTTTGGAAAGCCTTACAGTTCACTGTAATGTAGCATTACACTCTATATTATAGTTGAGGGACAATGTTCTAGGGCTCCCTCTGCTCATAACAGCGTGTATGAAGTTGTTTCTATATGTGGGCAATGCTAATACTTGGATGACAAGGCTGAATATTGGAAACTATATGAAAACATGAATAATTCAGAGAAAATGAAAAAAATAGCTGAGAACTCGTTAAGAAGAGCAGAAACAGATTCTACAAGGCAGTTCTTCGTGGAGAAAAGGTATCTAACATCCAAGAATTCCTTAATTCGAGTTGAGAACACATTAAACAGTGTATGAAACATCTTTTATTTACTTAAAGTAGCCTAGAACTTTACATGTGTGTCACACAAGATTTGAAAGGGAGAAATCAGCTAATTGAGCAAAGTTGGAAGGCATTATAGTTCACTGTAATGTAGCATTATACTCTCTAACATAGTTGAGGGACAGTGTTCTGGAGTTTCTTCAGTTTATAATAGATTGTAGGAAGTTGTTTTTATATATGGGCAATGCTTATACTTGGTCAAGATGGCCGAATATAGGAAACTATATGAAAACATGAATAATTCAGAGAAAATGGCAATAAACAGATGAGAACTCATTTAGAATAGCAGAAACTGATTCTCCAAGTCAGTTGTTAGAGTAGAAAATGTATCAAAGATCCAGGAAATTCTTAATTATTCTTGAGAGCACATTAAACAGTGTATGAATCCTATATTTTTTACATAAAGGAGCCTAGAACTTTAAATGTATGTCACACAAAGCATGAAAGAGAGAAATAAGCCCATTAAGTTGCTTTGAAAAGCCTAACACCTCACTGAAATGTGTCATTAAACTCGATAACATACTTGAGAGACAGTGTTCCCTATCTTTGGAAAGCCTTACAGTTCACTGTAATGTAGCATTGCACTCTATATCATAGTTGAGGGACAATGTTCTAGGGCTCCCTCTACTCATAACAGTGTGTATGAAGTTGTTTCTATATGTGGGCAATGCTAATACTTGGATGAGAAGGCTGAATATTGGAAACTACATGAAAACATGAATAATTCAGAGAAAATGGCAGTAAATTGATGAGAACTGGTTTAGAACAGCAGAAACAGATTCTCCAAGACAGTTCTTAGTGTAGAAGAGACATTTAAGATCCAGGAAATTCTAAATTAGAGTTAAAAACACCATAAACCGTGTATGAAACCTCTTCCATTTACTTAAAGTAGCCTAGAACTTTACATGTGTGTCACACAAGGTTGAGAGAGAAATCAGCAAATTGAGCAAAGTTGGAAAGCATTACAGTTCACTGTAATATAGCATTACACTCTGTAACATAGTTGAGGGACAGTGTTCTGGAGTTTCTTCGGTTTAGAACAGTGTGTAGGAAGTTGTTTTTATACATGGGCATTGCTTATACTTGGTCAAGATGGCCGAATATAGGAAACTATCTGAAAACATGAATAATTCAGAGAAAATGGCAGTAAATAGATGAGAACTCAATTAGAACAGCAGAAACTGATTCTCCAAGTCAGTTGTTAGTGTAGAAAATGTATCAAAGATCCAGGAAATTCTTAATTATTGTTGAGAGCACATTAAACAGTGTATGAATCTATATTTTTTACTTAAAGGAGCCTAGAATTTTAAATGTATGTCACACAAAGCATGAAAGAGAGAAATAAGCCCATTAAGTTGCTTTGAGGTATTTCAGTGAATACCTCACTGAAATGTATCATTAAACTCTATAACTTACTTGAGAGTCAATGTTCCCGATCTTTGGAAAGCTTTACAGTTCACTGAAATGCAGCATTACACTCTATATCATAGTTGAGGGACAATGTTCTAGGGCTCCCTCTGCTCATAACAGCGTGTATGAAGTTGTTTCTATATGTGGGCAATGCTAATACTTGGATGAGAAGGCTGAATATTGGAAACTACATGAAAACATGAATAATTCAGAGAAAATGGCAGTAAATAGATGAGAACTGGTTTAGAAGAGCAGAAACATATTCTCCAAGACAGTTCTTAGTGTAGAATAGACATTTAATATCCAGGAAATTTTAATTAGAGTTAAGAACACCATAAACCGTGTATGAAACCTCTTTTATTTACTTAAAGTAGCCTAGAACTTTACATGCGTGTCACACAAGGTTTGAAAGAGAGAAATCAGCAAATTGAGCAAAATTGGAAAGCATTACACTTCACTGTAAAGTAGCATTACACTCTATAACATAGTTGAGGGACAGTGTTCTCGAGTTTCTTCTGTTCATAACAGTGTGTAGGAAGTTGTTTCTATATGTGGGCAATGCTAATACTTGGATGAGAAGGCTGAATATAGGAAACTATATGAAAAAATGAATAATTCAGAGAAAATGGCAATAAATAGCTGAGAACTGGTTTAGAAGAGCAGAAACAGATTCTCCAAGGCAGTTCTTCGTGTAGAAAAGCTATCTAACATCCAAGAATTCCTTATTTCAAGTTGAGAGCACTTTAAACAGTGTATGAATCCTATATTTTTTACTTAAAGGAAGCTAAAACCTTAAATGTATGTCACACAAAGCATGAAAGAGAGAAATAAGCCCATTAAGTTGCTTTGAGGTATTTCAGTGAATACCTCACTGAAATGTATCATTAAACTCTATAACTTACTTGAGAGTCAATGTTCCCGATCTTTGGAAAGCTTTACAGTTCACTGAAATGCAGCATTACACTCTATATCATAGTTGAGGGACAATGTTCTAGGGCTCCCTCTGCTCATAACAGCGTGTATGAAGTTGTTTCTATATGTGGGCAATGCTAATACTTGGATGAGAAGGCTGAATATTGGAAACTACATGAAAACATGAATAATTCAGAGAAAATGGCAGTAAATAGATGAGAACTGGTTAAGTAGAGCAGAAACAGATTCTACAAGGCAGTTCTTCATGGAGAAAAGGTATCTAACATCCAAGAATTACTTAATTCGAGTTGAGAACACATTAAACAGTGTATGAAACATCTTTTATTTACTTAAAGTAGCCTAGAACTTTACATGTGTGTCACACAAGATTTGAAAGGGAGAAATCAGCTAATTGAGCAAAGTTGGAAGGCATTACATTTCACTGTAATGTAGCATTATACTCTCTAACATAGTTGAGGGACAGTGTTCTGGAGTTTCTTCAGTTTACAATAGATTGTAGGAAGTTGTTTTTATATATGGGCAATGCTTATACTTGGTCAAGATGGCCGAATATAGGAAACTATATGAAAACATGAATAATTCAGAGAAAATGGCAATAAACAGATGAGAACTCAATTAGAACAGCAGAAACTGATTCTCCAAGTCAGTTGTTAGTGTAGAAAATGTATCAAAGATCCAGGAAATTCTTAATTATTCTTGAGAGCACATTAAACAGTGTATGAATCCTATATTTTTTACATAAAGGAGCCTAGAACTATAAATGTATGTCACACAAAGCATGAAAGAGAGAAATAAGCCCATTAAGTTGCTTTGAAAAGCCTAACAGCTCACTGAAATGTATCATTAAACTCGATAACATACTTGAGAGACAATGTTCTCGATCTTTGGAAAGCCTTACAGTTCATTGTAATGTAGCAGTACACTCTATAACATAGTTGAGGGATAGTGTTCGCGAGCTTCTTCTGTTCATAACAGTGTGTAGGAAAGTTGTTTGTATATGTGGGCAATATTTGTACTTGGACAAGATGGCCAAATATAGGAAACTACATGAAAACATGAATAATTCAGAGAAAATGGCAGTAAATAGATGAGAACTCGTTTAGAACAGCAGAAACATATTCTCCATGTCAGTTCTTAGTGGAGAAAGGTATCGAACATCCAGGAATTCCTTAATTCGAGTTGAGACCACATTAAACAGTGTATGAATCTGATATTTTTTACTTAAGGGAGCCTTGAACTTTAAAAGTATGTCACACAAAGCTTGAAAGAAAGAAATATGCCAATTAAGTAGCTTTGAAAAGCCTAACACCTCACTGAAATGTATAATTAAACTCTATAAGATACTTGAGAGACAATGTTCTCGAGCTTTGGAATGTCTTACAGTTCACTGTAATGTAGCATTACACTCTATAACATAGTTGAGGGACGGTTTTCTCGAGTTTCTTCTGTTCATAACAGTGTGTAGGATGTTGTTTGTATATATGGGCAATGCTTAAACTTGGATGAGAAGGCTGAATATTGGAAACTACATGAAAACATGAATAATTCAGAGAAAATGGCAGTAAATAGATGAGAACTGGTTTAGAATAATAGAAACAGATTCTCCAAGTCAGTTCTTAGTGTAGAAGAGGTATTTAATATCCAGTGAATTCTAAATTAGAATTAAGAACACAATGAACCATGTATGAAACCCCTTTTATTTACTTAAAGTAGCCTAGAACTTTACATGCCTGTCACACAGGTTTGAAAGAGAGAAATCAGCAAATTGAGCAAAGTTTGAAAGCATTACAGTTCACTGTAATGTAGCTTTATACTCTATAACATAGTTGAGGGACAGTGTTCTCGAGATTCTTCTGTTCATAACAGTGTGTAGGAACTTGTTTGTATATGTGGGCAATGACTATACTTGGAGAAGATGTCCGAATATAGGAAACTACATGAAAACATGAATAATTCAGAGAAAATGGCAAAAAATACCTGAGAACTGGGTAAGAAGAGCAGAAACAGATTCTACAAGGCAATTCTTCATGGAGAAAAGGTATCTAACATCCAACAATTCCTTAATTCGAGTTGAGAACACATTAAACAGTGTATGAAACATCTTTTATTTACTTCAAGTAGCCTAGAACTTTACATGTGTGTCACACAAGATTTGAAAGGGAGAAATCAGCTAATTGAGCAAAGTTGGAAGGCATTACAGTTCACTGTAATGTAGCATTATACTCTCTAACATAGTTGAGGGACAGTGTTCTGGAGTTTCTTCAGTTTATAATAGATTGTAGGAGGTAGTTTTTATATATGGGGAATGCTTATACTTGGTCAAGATGGCCGAATATAGGAAACTATATGAAAACATGAATAATTCAGAGAAAATGGCAATAAACAGATGAGAACTCATTTAGAACAGCAGAAACTGATTCTCCAAGTCAGTTGTTAGTGTAGAAAATGTATCAAAGATCCAGGAAATTCTTAATTATTGTTGAGAGCACATTAAACAGTGTATGAATCCTATATTTTTTACATAAAGGAGCCTAGAACTTTAAATGTATGTCACACAAAGCATGAAAGAGAGAAATAAGCCCATTAAGTTGCTTTGAAAAGCCTAACACCTCACTGAAATGTGTCATTAAACTCGATAACATACTTGAGAGACAGTGTTCCCTATCTTTGGAAAGCCTTACAGTTCACTGTAATGTAGCATTGCACTCTATATCATAGTTGAGGGACAATGTTCTAGGGCTCCCTCTACTCATAACAGTGTGTATGAAGTTGTTTCTATATGTGGGCAATGCTAATACTTGGATGAGAAGGCTGAATATTGGAAACTACATGAAAACATGAATAATTCAGAGAAAATGGCAGTAAATTGATGAGAACTGGTTTAGAACAGCAGAAACAGATTCTCCAAGACAGTTCTTAGTGTAGAAGAGACATTTAAGATCCAGGAAATTCTAAATTAGAGTTAAAAACACCATAAACCGTGTATGAAACCTCTTCCATTTACTTAAAGTAGCCTAGAACTTTACATGTGTGTCACACAAGGTTGAGAGAGAAATCAGCAAATTGAGCAAAGTTGGAAAGCATTACAGTTCACTGTAATATAGCATTACACTCTGTAACATAGTTGAGGGACAGTGTTCTGGAGTTTCTTCGGTTTAGAACAGTGTGTAGGAAGTTGTTTTTATACATGGGCATTGCTTATACTTGGTCAAGATGGCCGAATATAGGAAACTATATGAAAACATGAATAATTCAGGGAAAATGGCAGTAAATAGATGAGAACTCAATTAGAACAGCAGAAACTGATTCTCCAAGTCAGTTTATAGTGTAGAAAATGTATCAAAGATCCAGGAAATTCTTAATTATTGTTGAGAGCACATTAAACAGTGTATGAATCCTATATTTTTTACTTAAAGGAGCCTCGAATTTTAAATGTATGTCACACAAAGCATGAAAGAGAGAAATAAGCCCATTAAGTTGCTTTGAGGTATTTCAGTGAATACCTCACTGAAATGTATCATTAAACTCTATAACTTACTTGAGAGTCAATGTTCCCGATCTTTGGAAAGCTTTACAGTTCACTGAAATGCAGCATTACACTCTATATCATAGTTGAGGGACAATGTTCTAGGGCTCCCTCTGCTCATAACAGCGTGTATGAAGTTGTTTCTATATGTGGGCAATGCTAATACTTGGATGAGAAGGCTGAATATTGGAAACTACATGAAAACATGAATAATTCAGAGAAAATGGCAGTAAATAGATGAGAACTGGTTAAGTAGAGCAGAAACAGATTCTACAAGGCAGTTCTTCATGGAGAAAAGGTATCTAACATCCAAGAATTCCTTAATTCGAGTTGAGAACACATTAAACAGTGTATGAAACATCTTTTATTTACTTAAAGTAGCCTAGAACTTTACATGTGTGTCACACAAGATTTGAAAGGGAGAAATCAGCTAATTGAGCAAAGTTGGAAGGCATTACAGTTCACTGTAATGTAGCATTATACTCTCTAACATAGTTGAGGGACAGTGTTCTGGAGTTTCTTCAGTTTACAATAGATTGTAGGAAGTTGTTTTTATATATGGGCAATGCTTATACTTGGTCAAGATGGCCGAATATAGGAAACTATATGAAAACATGAATAATTCAGAGAAAATGGCAATAAACAGATGAGAACTCAATTAGAACAGCAGAAACTGATTCTCCAAGTCAGTTGTTAGTGTAGAAAATGTATCAAAGATCCAGGAAATTCTTAATTATTCTTGAGAGCACATTAAACAGTGTATGAATCCTATATTTTTTACATAAAGGAGCCTAGAACTATAAATGTATGTCACACAAAGCATGAAAGAGAGAAATAAGCCCATTAAGTTGCTTTGAAAAGCCTAACAGCTCACTGAAATGTATCATTAAACTCGATAACATACTTGAGAGACAATGTTCTCGATCTTTGGAAAGCCTTACAGTTCATTGTAATGTAGCAGTACACTCTATAACATAGTTGAGGGATAGTGTTCGCGAGCTTCTTCTGTTCATAACAGTGTGTAGGAAAGTTGTTTGTATATGTGGGCAATATTTGTACTTGGACAAGATGGCCAAATATAGGAAACTACATGAAAACATGAATAATTCAGGGAAAATGTCAGTAAACAGATGAGAACTCGTATAGAACAGCTGAAACGAATTCTCCAAGTCACTTCTTAGTTTCGAAAAGGTATCGAACAACCAGGAATTCCTTAATTCGAGTTGAGACCACATTAAACAGTGTATGAATCTGATATTTTTTACTTAAGGGAGCCTTGAACTTTAAAAGTATGTCACACAAAGCTTGAAAGAAAGAAATATGCCAATTAAGTAGCTTTGAAAAGCCTAACACCTCACTGAAATGTATAATTAAACTCTATAAGATACTTGAGAGACAATGTTCTCGAGCTTTGGAATGTCTTACAGTTCACTGTAATGTAGCATTACACTCTATAACATAGTTGAGGGACGGTTTTCTCGAGTTTCTTCTGTTCATAACAGTGTGTAGGATGTTGTTTGTATATATGGGCAATGCTTAAACTTGGATGAGAAGGCTGAATATTGGAAACTACATGAAAACATGAATAATTCAGAGAAAATGGCAGTAAATAGATGAGAACTGATTTAGAACAGCAGAAACAGATACTCCAAGACAGTTCTTAGTGTAGAAGAGACATTTAAGATCCAGGAAATTCTAAATTAGAGTTAAAAACACCATAAACCGTGTATGAAACCTCTTTTATTTACTTAAAGTAGCCTAGAACTGTACATGTGTGTCACACAAGGTTTGAAAGAGAGAAATAGGCAAATTGAGCAAAGTTGGAAAGCATTACACTTCACTGTAAAGTAGCATTACACTCTATAACATAGTTGAGGGACAGTGTTCTCGAGTTTCTTCTGTTCATAACAGTGTGTAGGAAGTTGTTTCTATATGTGGGCAATGCTAATACTTGGATGAGAAGGCTGAATATAGGAAACTATATGAAACCATGAATAATTCAGAGAAAATGGCAATAAATAGCTGAGAACTGGTTTAGAAGAGCAGAAACAGATTCTCCAAGGCAGTTCTTCGTGTAGAAAAGGTATCTAACATCCAAGAATTCCTTAATTCAAGTTGAGAGCACATGAAACAGTTTATGAATCCTATATTTTTTACTTAAAGGAATCTAGAACCTTAAAGGTATGTCACACAAAGCTGGAATGAGAGAAATAAGAAAATTGAGTAGCTTTGAAAAGCCAAACACCTCACTGAAATGTATCATTAAACTCTGTAACTTACTTGAGAGATAATGTTCCCGAGCTTTGGAAAGCCTTACATTCACTGTAATGTAGCATTACACTCTGTATCATAGTTTAGGGACTATGTTCTCAGGCTTCCTCTGCTCATTCCAGTGTGTAGGAAGTTATTTGTATATGTGGGTATTCTAATACTTGGATGAGAAGGCCGAATATAGGAAACTACATAAAAACATGAATAATTCGGTGAAAATGGCAGTAAATAGATTAGAACTGGATTAGAACAACAGAAAGATATTCTCCAAGTCAGTTCTTAGTGTAGAAAAAATATCCAACATCCAGGAAATTTTTAATTAGAGTTAAGAACACAGTAAACAGTGTATGAAACCTCTTTTATTTACTTAAAGTAGCCTAGCACTTTACATGTGTGTCACACATGTGTGTCACACAAGGGAGAAATCAGCTAATTGAGCAAATTTGGAAAGCATAACAATTCACTGTAATGTAGCATTATACTCTGTAACATAGTTGAGGGACAGTGTTCTGGAGTTTCTTCGGTTTATAAGAGTGTGTAGGAAGTTGTTTTTATATATGGGCAATGCTTATACTTGGGCAAGATGGCCGAATATAGGAAACTATAGGAAAACATGAATAATTCAGAGAAAATGGCAGTAAATAGATGAGAACTCAATTAGAACAGCAGAAACTGATTCTCCAAGTCAGTTGTTAGTGTAGAAAATGTATCAAAGATCCAGGAAATTCTTAATTATTGTTGAGAGCACATTAAACAGTGTATGAATCCTATATTTTTTACTTAAAGGAGCCTAGAATTTTAAATGTATGTCACACAAAGCATGAAAGAGAGAAATAAGCCCATTAAGTTGCTTTAAGGTATTTCAGTGAATACCTCACTGAAATGTATCATTAAACTCTATAAGTTACTTGAGAGATAATGTTCCCTATCTTTGGAAAGCCTTACATTCACTGTAATGTAGCATTACACTCTGTATCATAGTTGAGGGACTATGTTCTCAGGCTTCCTCTGCTCATTCCAGTGTGTAGGAAGTTGTTTGTATATGTGGGTAATGTTAATACTTGGACGAGAAGGCCGAATATAGGAAACTACATAAAAACATGAATGATTCGGTGAAAATGGCAGTAAATAGATTAGAACTGGATTAGAACAACAGAAAGATATTCTCCAAGTCAGTTCTTAGTGTAGAAAAAGTATCCAACATCCAGGAAATTTTTAATTAGAGTTAAGAACACAGTAAACAGTGTATGAAAACTCTTTTATTTACTTAAAGTAGCCTAGAACTTTACATGTGTGTCACACAAGATTTGAAAGGGAGAAATCAGCTAATTGAGCAAAGTTGGAAGGCATTACAGTTCACTGTAATGTAGTATTATACTCTGTAACATAGATGAGGGACAGTGTTCTGGAGTTCTTCGGTTTATAAGAGTGTGTAGGAAGTTGTTTTTATATATGGGCAATGCTTATACTTGGGCAAGATGGCCGAATATAGGAAACTATATGAAAACATTAATAATTCAGAGAAAATGGCAGTAAATAGATGAGAACTCAATTAGAACAGCAGAAACTGATTCTCCAAGTCAGTTGTTAGTGTAGAAAATGTATCAAAGATCCAGGAAATTCTTAATTATTGTTGAGAGCACATTAAACAGTGTATGAATCCTATATTTTTTACTTAAAGGAGCCTCGAATTTTAAATGTATGTCACACAAAGCATGAAAGAGAGAAATAAGCCCATTAAGTTGCTTTGAGGTATTTCAGTGAATACCTCACTGAAATGTATCATTAAACTCTATAACTTACTTGAGAGTCAATGTTCCCGATCTTTGGAAAGCTTTACAGTTCACTGAAATGCAGCATTACACTCTATATCATAGTTGAGGGACAATGTTCTAGGGCTCCCTCTGCTCATAACAGCGTGTATGAAGTTGTTTCTATATGTGGGCAATGCTAATACTTGGATGAGAAGGCTGAATATTGGAAACTACATGAAAACATGAATAATTCAGAGAAAATGGCAGTAAATAGATGAGAACTGGTTAAGTAGAGCAGAAACAGATTCTACAAGGCAGTTCTTCATGGAGAAAAGGTATCTAACATCCAAGAATTCCTTAATTCGAGTTGAGAACACATTAAACAGTGTATGAAACATCTTTTATTTACTTAAAGTAGCCTAGAACTTTACATGTGTGTCACACAAGATTTGAAAGGGAGAAATCAGCTAATTGAGCAAAGTTGGAAGGCATTACAGTTCACTGTAATGTAGCATTATACTCTCTAACATAGTTGAGGGACAGTGTTCTGGAGTTTCTTCAGTTTACAATAGATTGTAGGAAGTTGTTTTTATATATGGGCAATGCTTATACTTGGTCAAGATGGCCGAATATAGGAAACTATATGAAAACATGAATAATTCAGAGAAAATGGCAATAAACAGATGAGAACTCAATTAGAACAGCAGAAACTGATTCTCCAAGTCAGTTGTTAGTGTAGAAAATGTATCAAAGATCCAGGAAATTCTTAATTATTCTTGAGAGCACATTAAACAGTGTATGAATCCTATATTTTTTACATAAAGGAGCCTAGAACTATAAATGTATGTCACACAAAGCATGAAAGAGAGAAATAAGCCCATTAAGTTGCTTTGAAAAGCCTAACAGCTCACTGAAATGTATCATTAAACTCGATAACATACTTGAGAGACAATGTTCTCGATCTTTGGAAAGCCTTACAGTTCATTGTAATGTAGCAGTACACTCTATAACATAGTTGAGGGATAGTGTTCGCGAGCTTCTTCTGTTCATAACAGTGTGTAGGAAAGTTGTTTGTATATGTGGGCAATATTTGTACTTGGACAAGATGGCCAAATATAGGAAACTACATGAAAACATGAATAATTCAGGGAAAATGTCAGTAAACAGATGAGAACTCGTATAGAACAGCTGAAACGAATTCTCCAAGTCACTTCTTAGTTTCGAAAAGGTATCGAACAACCAGGAATTCCTTAATTCGAGTTGAGACCACATTAAACAGTGTATGAATCTGATATTTTTTACTTAAGGGAGCCTTGAACTTTAAAAGTATGTCACACAAAGCTTGAAAGAAAGAAATATGCCAATTAAGTAGCTTTGAAAAGCCTAACACCTCACTGAAATGTATAATTAAACTCTATAAGATACTTGAGAGACAATGTTCTCGAGCTTTGGAATGTCTTACAGTTCACTGTAATGTAGCATTACACTCTATAACATAGTTGAGGGACGGTTTTCTCGAGTTTCTTCTGTTCATAACAGTGTGTAGGATGTTGTTTGTATATATGGGCAATGCTTAAACTTGGATGAGAAGGCTGAATATTGGAAACTACATGAAAACATGAATAATTCAGAGAAAATGGCAGTAAATAGATGAGAACTGATTTAGAACAGCAGAAACAGATACTCCAAGACAGTTCTTAGTGTAGAAGAGACATTTAAGATCCAGGAAATTCTAAATTAGAGTTAAAAACACCATAAACCGTGTATGAAACCTCTTTTATTTACTTAAAGTAGCCTAGAACTGTACATGTGTGTCACACAAGGTTTGAAAGAGAGAAATAGGCAAATTGAGCAAAGTTGGAAAGCATTACACTTCACTGTAAAGTAGCATTACACTCTATAACATAGTTGAGGGACAGTGTTCTCGAGTTTCTTCTGTTCATAACAGTGTGTAGGAAGTTGTTTCTATATGTGGGCAATGCTAATACTTGGATGAGAAGGCTGAATATAGGAAACTATATGAAACCATGAATAATTCAGAGAAAATGGCAATAAATAGCTGAGAACTGGTTTAGAAGAGCAGAAACAGATTCTCCAAGGCAGTTCTTCGTGTAGAAAAGGTATCTAACATCCAAGAATTCCTTAATTCAAGTTGAGAGCACATGAAACAGTTTATGAATCCTATATTTTTTACTTAAAGGAATCTAGAACCTTAAAGGTATGTCACACAAAGCTGGAATGAGAGAAATAAGAAAATTGAGTAGCTTTGAAAAGCCAAACACCTCACTGAAATGTATCATTAAACTCTGTAACTTACTTGAGAGATAATGTTCCCGAGCTTTGGAAAGCCTTACATTCACTGTAATGTAGCATTACACTCTGTATCATAGTTTAGGGACTATGTTCTCAGGCTTCCTCTGCTCATTCCAGTGTGTAGGAAGTTATTTGTATATGTGGGTATTCTAATACTTGGATGAGAAGGCCGAATATAGGAAACTACATAAAAACATGAATAATTCGGTGAAAATGGCAGTAAATAGATTAGAACTGGATTAGAACAACAGAAAGATATTCTCCAAGTCAGTTCTTAGTGTAGAAAAAATATCCAACATCCAGGAAATTTTTAATTAGAGTTAAGAACACAGTAAACAGTGTATGAAACCTCTTTTATTTACTTAAAGTAGCCTAGCACTTTACATGTGTGTCACACATGTGTGTCACACAAGGGAGAAATCAGCTAATTGAGCAAATTTGGAAAGCATAACAATTCACTGTAATGTAGCATTATACTCTGTAACATAGTTGAGGGACAGTGTTCTGGAGTTTCTTCGGTTTATAAGAGTGTGTAGGAAGTTGTTTTTATATATGGGCAATGCTTATACTTGGGCAAGATGGCCGAATATAGGAAACTATAGGAAAACATGAATAATTCAGAGAAAATGGCAGTAAATAGATGAGAACTCAATTAGAACAGCAGAAACTGATTCTCCAAGTCAGTTGTTAGTGTAGAAAATGTATCAAAGATCCAGGAAATTCTTAATTATTGTTGAGAGCACATTAAACAGTGTATGAATCCTATATTTTTTACTTAAAGGAGCCTAGAATTTTAAATGTATGTCACACAAAGCATGAAAGAGAGAAATAAGCCCATTAAGTTGCTTTAAGGTATTTCAGTGAATACCTCACTGAAATGTATCATTAAACTCTATAAGTTACTTGAGAGATAATGTTCCCTATCTTTGGAAAGCCTTACATTCACTGTAATGTAGCATTACACTCTGTATCATAGTTGAGGGACTATGTTCTCAGGCTTCCTCTGCTCATTCCAGTGTGTAGGAAGTTGTTTGTATATGTGGGTAATGTTAATACTTGGACGAGAAGGCCGAATATAGGAAACTACATAAAAACATGAATGATTCGGTGAAAATGGCAGTAAATAGATTAGAACTGGATTAGAACAACAGAAAGATATTCTCCAAGTCAGTTCTTAGTGTAGAAAAAGTATCCAACATCCAGGAAATTTTTAATTAGAGTTAAGAACACAGTAAACAGTGTATGAAAACTCTTTTATTTACTTAAAGTAGCCTAGAACTTTACATGTGTGTCACACAAGATTTGAAAGGGAGAAATCAGCTAATTGAGCAAAGTTGGAAGGCATTACAGTTCACTGTAATGTAGTATTATACTCTGTAACATAGATGAGGGACAGTGTTCTGGAGTTCTTCGGTTTATAAGAGTGTGTAGGAAGTTGTTTTTATATATGGGCAATGCTTATACTTGGGCAAGATGGCCGAATATAGGAAACTATATGAAAACATTAATAATTCAGAGAAAATGGCAGTAAATAGATGAGAACTCAATTAGAACAGCAGAAACTGATTCTCCAAGTCAGTTGTTAGTGTAGAAAATGTATCAAAGATCCAGGAAATTCTTAATTATTGTTGAGAGCACATTAAACAGTGTATGAATCCTATATTTTTTACTTAAAGGAGCCTCGAATTTTAAATGTATGTCACACAAAGCATGAAAGAGAGAAATAAGCCCATTAAGTTGCTTTGAGGTATTTCAGTGAATACCTCACTGAAATGTATCATTAAACTCTATAACTTACTTGAGAGTCAATGTTCCCGATCTTTGGAAAGCTTTACAGTTCACTGAAATGCAGCATTACACTCTATATCATAGTTGAGGGACAATGTTCTAGGGCTCCCTCTGCTCATAACAGCGTGTATGAAGTTGTTTCTATATGTGGGCAATGCTAATACTTGGATGAGAAGGCTGAATATTGGAAACTACATGAAAACATGAATAATTCAGAGAAAATGGCAGTAAATAGATGAGAACTGGTTAAGTAGAGCAGAAACAGATTCTACAAGGCAGTTCTTCATGGAGAAAAGGTATCTAACATCCAAGAATTCCTTAATTCGAGTTGAGAACACATTAAACAGTGTATGAAACATCTTTTATTTACTTAAAGTAGCCTAGAACTTTACATGTGTGTCACACAAGATTTGAAAGGGAGAAATCAGCTAATTGAGCAAAGTTGGAAGGCATTACAGTTCACTGTAATGTAGCATTATACTCTCTAACATAGTTGAGGGACAGTGTTCTGGAGTTTCTTCAGTTTACAATAGATTGTAGGAAGTTGTTTTTATATATGGGCAATGCTTATACTTGGTCAAGATGGCCGAATATAGGAAACTATATGAAAACATGAATAATTCAGAGAAAATGGCAATAAACAGATGAGAACTCAATTAGAACAGCAGAAACTGATTCTCCAAGTCAGTTGTTAGTGTAGAAAATGTATCAAAGATCCAGGAAATTCTTAATTATTCTTGAGAGCACATTAAACAGTGTATGAATCCTATATTTTTTACATAAAGGAGCCTAGAACTATAAATGTATGTCACACAAAGCATGAAAGAGAGAAATAAGCCCATTAAGTTGCTTTGAAAAGCCTAACAGCTCACTGAAATGTATCATTAAACTCGATAACATACTTGAGAGACAATGTTCTCGATCTTTGGAAAGCCTTACAGTTCATTGTAATGTAGCAGTACACTCTATAACATAGTTGAGGGATAGTGTTCGCGAGCTTCTTCTGTTCATAACAGTGTGTAGGAAAGTTGTTTGTATATGTGGGCAATATTTGTACTTGGACAAGATGGCCAAATATAGGAAACTACATGAAAACATGAATAATTCAGGGAAAATGTCAGTAAACAGATGAGAACTCGTATAGAACAGCTGAAACGAATTCTCCAAGTCACTTCTTAGTTTCGAAAAGGTATCGAACAACCAGGAATTCCTTAATTCGAGTTGAGACCACATTAAACAGTGTATGAATCTGATATTTTTTACTTAAGGGAGCCTTGAACTTTAAAAGTATGTCACACAAAGCTTGAAAGAAAGAAATATGCCAATTAAGTAGCTTTGAAAAGCCTAACACCTCACTGAAATGTATAATTAAACTCTATAAGATACTTGAGAGACAATGTTCTCGAGCTTTGGAATGTCTTACAGTTCACTGTAATGTAGCATTACACTCTATAACATAGTTGAGGGACGGTTTTCTCGAGTTTCTTCTGTTCATAACAGTGTGTAGGATGTTGTTTGTATATATGGGCAATGCTTAAACTTGGATGAGAAGGCTGAATATTGGAAACTACATGAAAACATGAATAATTCAGAGAAAATGGCAGTAAATAGATGAGAACTGATTTAGAACAGCAGAAACAGATACTCCAAGACAGTTCTTAGTGTAGAAGAGACATTTAAGATCCAGGAAATTCTAAATTAGAGTTAAAAACACCATAAACCGTGTATGAAACCTCTTTTATTTACTTAAAGTAGCCTAGAACTGTACATGTGTGTCACACAAGGTTTGAAAGAGAGAAATAGGCAAATTGAGCAAAGTTGGAAAGCATTACACTTCACTGTAAAGTAGCATTACACTCTATAACATAGTTGAGGGACAGTGTTCTCGAGTTTCTTCTGTTCATAACAGTGTGTAGGAAGTTGTTTCTATATGTGGGCAATGCTAATACTTGGATGAGAAGGCTGAATATAGGAAACTATATGAAACCATGAATAATTCAGAGAAAATGGCAATAAATAGCTGAGAACTGGTTTAGAAGAGCAGAAACAGATTCTCCAAGGCAGTTCTTCGTGTAGAAAAGGTATCTAACATCCAAGAATTCCTTAATTCAAGTTGAGAGCACATGAAACAGTTTATGAATCCTATATTTTTTACTTAAAGGAATCTAGAACCTTAAAGGTATGTCACACAAAGCTGGAATGAGAGAAATAAGAAAATTGAGTAGCTTTGAAAAGCCAAACACCTCACTGAAATGTATCATTAAACTCTGTAACTTACTTGAGAGATAATGTTCCCGAGCTTTGGAAAGCCTTACATTCACTGTAATGTAGCATTACACTCTGTATCATAGTTTAGGGACTATGTTCTCAGGCTTCCTCTGCTCATTCCAGTGTGTAGGAAGTTATTTGTATATGTGGGTATTCTAATACTTGGATGAGAAGGCCGAATATAGGAAACTACATAAAAACATGAATAATTCGGTGAAAATGGCAGTAAATAGATTAGAACTGGATTAGAACAACAGAAAGATATTCTCCAAGTCAGTTCTTAGTGTAGAAAAAATATCCAACATCCAGGAAATTTTTAATTAGAGTTAAGAACACAGTAAACAGTGTATGAAACCTCTTTTATTTACTTAAAGTAGCCTAGCACTTTACATGTGTGTCACACATGTGTGTCACACAAGGGAGAAATCAGCTAATTGAGCAAATTTGGAAAGCATAACAATTCACTGTAATGTAGCATTATACTCTGTAACATAGTTGAGGGACAGTGTTCTGGAGTTTCTTCGGTTTATAAGAGTGTGTAGGAAGTTGTTTTTATATATGGGCAATGCTTATACTTGGGCAAGATGGCCGAATATAGGAAACTATAGGAAAACATGAATAATTCAGAGAAAATGGCAGTAAATAGATGAGAACTCAATTAGAACAGCAGAAACTGATTCTCCAAGTCAGTTGTTAGTGTAGAAAATGTATCAAAGATCCAGGAAATTCTTAATTATTGTTGAGAGCACATTAAACAGTGTATGAATCCTATATTTTTTACTTAAAGGAGCCTAGAATTTTAAATGTATGTCACACAAAGCATGAAAGAGAGAAATAAGCCCATTAAGTTGCTTTAAGGTATTTCAGTGAATACCTCACTGAAATGTATCATTAAACTCTATAAGTTACTTGAGAGATAATGTTCCCTATCTTTGGAAAGCCTTACATTCACTGTAATGTAGCATTACACTCTGTATCATAGTTGAGGGACTATGTTCTCAGGCTTCCTCTGCTCATTCCAGTGTGTAGGAAGTTGTTTGTATATGTGGGTAATGTTAATACTTGGACGAGAAGGCCGAATATAGGAAACTACATAAAAACATGAATGATTCGGTGAAAATGGCAGTAAATAGATTAGAACTGGATTAGAACAACAGAAAGATATTCTCCAAGTCAGTTCTTAGTGTAGAAAAAGTATCCAACATCCAGGAAATTTTTAATTAGAGTTAAGAACACAGTAAACAGTGTATGAAAACTCTTTTATTTACTTAAAGTAGCCTAGAACTTTACATGTGTGTCACACAAGATTTGAAAGGGAGAAATCAGCTAATTGAGCAAAGTTGGAAGGCATTACAGTTCACTGTAATGTAGTATTATACTCTGTAACATAGATGAGGGACAGTGTTCTGGAGTTCTTCGGTTTATAAGAGTGTGTAGGAAGTTGTTTTTATATATGGGCAATGCTTATACTTGGGCAAGATGGCCGAATATAGGAAACTATATGAAAACATTAATAATTCAGAGAAAATGGCAGTAAATAGATGAGAACTCAATTAGAACAGCAGAAACTGATTCTCCAAGTCAGTTGTTAGTGTAGAAAATGTATCAAATATCCAGGAAATTCTTAATTATTGTTAAGAGCACATTAAAGAGTGTATGAATCCTATATTTTTTACTTAAAGCAGCCTAGAATTTTAAATGTATGTCACACAAAGAATGAAACAGAGAAATAAGCCCATTAAGTTGCTTTGACGTATTTCAGTGAATACCTCACTGAAATGTATCATTAAACTCTATAACTTACTTGAGAGTCAATGTTCCCGATCTTTGGAAAGCGTTACAGTTCACTGAAATGTAGCATTACACTCTATATCATAGTTGAGGGACAATGTTCTAGGGCTCCCTCTGCTCATAACAGCGTGTATGAAGTTGTTTCTATAGGTGGGCAATGCTAATACTTGGATGAGAAGGCTGAATATTTGAAACTACATGAAAACATGAATCATTCAGAGAAAATGGCAGTAAATAGATGAGAACTGGTTTAGAACAGCAGAAACAGATTCTCCAAGACAGTTCTTAGTGTAGAAGAGACATTTAAGATCCAGGAAATTCTAAATTAGAGTTAAAAATACCATAAACCGTGTATGAAACCTCTTTTATTTACTTAAAGTAGCCTAGAACTTTACATGTGTGTCACACAAGGTTTGAAAGAGAGAAATCAGCAAATTGAGCAAAGTTGGAAAGCATTACACTTCACTGTAAAGTAGCATTACACTCTATAACATAGTTGAGGGACAGTGTTCTCAAGTTTCTTCTGTTCATAACAGTGTGTAGGAAGTTGTTTCTATATGTGGGCAATGCTAATACTTGGATGAGAAGGCTGAATATAGGAAACTATATGAAAACATGAATAATTCAGAGAAAATGGCAATAAATAGCTGAGAACTGGTTTAGAAGAGCAGAAACAGATTCTCCAAGGCAGTTCTTCGTGTAGAAAAGGTATCTAACATCCAAGAATTCCTTAATTCAAGTTGAGAGCACATTAAACAGTTTATGAATCCTATATTTTTTACTTACAGGAATCTAGAACCTTAAAGGTATGTCACACAATCTGGAATGAGAGAAATAAGAAAATTGAGTAGCTTTTAAAATCCAAACACCTCACTGAAATGTATCATTAAACTCTGTAACTTACTTGAGAGATAATGTTCCTGAGCTTTGGAAAGACTTACATTCACTGTAATGTAGCATTACACTCTGTATCATAGTTGAGGGACTATGTTCTCAGGCTTCCTCTGCTCATTCCAGTGTGTAGGAAGTTGTTTGTATATGTGGGTAATGCTAATACTTGGAAGAGAAGGCCGAATATAGGAAACTACATAAAAACATGAATATTTCGGTGAAAAAGGCAGTAAATAGATTAGAACTGGATTAGAACAACAGAAAGATATTCTCCAAGTCAGTTCTTAGTGTAGAAAAAGTATCCAACATCCAGGAAATTTTTAATTAGAGTTAAGAACACAGTAAACAGTGTATGAAAACTCTTTTATTTACTTAAAGTAGCCTAGAACTTTACATGTGTGTCACACAAGATTTGAAAGGGAGAAATCAGCTAATTGAGCAAAGTTGGAAGGCATTACAGTTCACTGTAATGTAGTATTATACTCTGTAACATAGATGAGGGACAGTGTTCTGGAGTTCTTCGGTTTATAAGAGTGTGTAGGAAGTTGTTTTTATATATGGGCAATGCTTATACTTGGGCAAGATGGCCGAATATAGGAAACTATATGAAAACATTAATAATTCAGAGAAAATGGCAGTAAATAGATGAGAACTCAATTAGAACAGCAGAAACTGATTCTCCAAGTCAGTTGTTAGTGTAGAAAATGTATCAAATATCCAGGAAATTCTTAATTATTGTTAAGAGCACATTAAAGAGTGTATGAATCCTATATTTTTTACTTAAAGCAGCCTAGAATTTTAAATGTATGTCACACAAAGAATGAAACAGAGAAATAAGCCCATTAAGTTGCTTTGACGTATTTCAGTGAATACCTCACTGAAATGTATCATTAAACTCTATAACTTACTTGAGAGTCAATGTTCCCGATCTTTGGAAAGCGTTACAGTTCACTGAAATGTAGCATTACACTCTATATCATAGTTGAGGGACAATGTTCTAGGGCTCCCTCTGCTCATAACAGCGTGTATGAAGTTGTTTCTATAGGTGGGCAATGCTAATACTTGGATGAGAAGGCTGAATATTTGAAACTACATGAAAACATGAATCATTCAGAGAAAATGGCAGTAAATAGATGAGAACTGGTTTAGAACAGCAGAAACAGATTCTCCAAGACAGTTCTTAGTGTAGAAGAGACATTTAAGATCCAGGAAATTCTAAATTAGAGTTAAAAATACCATAAACCGTGTATGAAACCTCTTTTATTTACTTAAAGTAGCCTAGAACTTTACATGTGTGTCACACAAGGTTTGAAAGAGAGAAATCAGCAAATTGAGCAAAGTTGGAAAGCATTACACTTCACTGTAAAGTAGCATTACACTCTATAACATAGTTGAGGGACAGTGTTCTCAAGTTTCTTCTGTTCATAACAGTGTGTAGGAAGTTGTTTCTATATGTGGGCAATGCTAATACTTGGATGAGAAGGCTGAATATAGGAAACTATATGAAAACATGAATAATTCAGAGAAAATGGCAATAAATAGCTGAGAACTGGTTTAGAAGAGCAGAAACAGATTCTCCAAGGCAGTTCTTCATGTAGAAAAGGTATCTAACATCCAAGAATTCCTTAATTCAAGTTGAGAGCACATTAAACAGTTTATGAATCCTATATTTTTTACTTACAGGAATCTAGAACCTTAAAGGTATGTCACACAATCTGGAATGAGAGAAATAAGAAAATTGAGTAGCTTTTAAAATCCAAACACCTCACTGAAATGTATCATTAAACTCTGTAACTTACTTGAGAGATAATGTTCCTGAGCTTTGGAAAGACTTACATTCACTGTAATGTAGCATTACACTCTGTATCATAGTTGAGGGACTATGTTCTCAGGCTTCCTCTGCTCATTCCAGTGTGTAGGAAGTTGTTTGTATATGTGGGTAATGCTAATACTTGGAAGAGAAGGCCGAATATAGGAAACTACATAAAAACATGAATATTTCGGTGAAAAAGGCAGTAAATAGATTAGAACTGGATTAGAACAACAGAAAGATTCTCCAAGTCAGTTCTTAGTGTAGAAAAAGTATTCAACATCCAGGAAATTTTTAATTAGAGTTAAGAACACAGTAAACAGTGTATGAAACCTCTTTTATTTACTTAAAGTAGCCTAGAACTTTACATGTGTGTCACACAAGATTTGAGCAAAGTTGGAAGGCATTACAGTTCACTGTAATGTAGCATTATACTCTGTAACATAGATGAGGGACAGTGTTCTGGAGTTCTTCGGTTTATAAGAGTGTGTAGGAAGTTGTTTTTATATATGGGCAATGCTTATACTTGGGCAAGATGGCCGAATATAGGAAACTATATGAAAACATTAATAATTCAGAGAAAATGGCAGTAAATAGATGAGAACTCAATTAGAACAGCAGAAACTGATTCTCCAAGTCAGTTGTTAGTGTAGAAAATGTATCAAATATCCAGGAAATTCTTAATTATTGTTAAGAGCACATTAAAGAGTGTATGAATCCTATATTTTTTACTTAAAGCAGCCTAGAATTTTAAATGTATGTCACACAAAGAATGAAACAGAGAAATAAGCCCATTAAGTTGCTTTGACGTATTTCAGTGAATACCTCACTGAAATGTATCATTAAACTCTATAACTTACTTGAGAGTCAATGTTCCCGATCTTTGGAAAGCGTTACAGTTCACTGAAATGTAGCATTACACTCTATATCATAGTTGAGGGACAATGTTCTAGGGCTCCCTCTGCTCATAACAGCGTGTATGAAGTTGTTTCTATAGGTGGGCAATGCTAATACTTGGATGAGAAGGCTGAATATTGGAAACTACATGAAAACATGAATCATTCAGAGAAAATGGCAGTAAATAGATGAGAACTGGTTTAGAACAGCAGAAACAGATTCTCCAAGACAGTTCTTAGTGTAGAAGAGACATTTAAGATCCAGGAAATTCTAAATTAGAGTTAAAAATACCATAAACCGTGTATGAAACCGCTTTTATTTACTTAAAGTAGCCTAGAACTTTACATGTGTGTCACACAAGGTTTGAAAGAGAGAAATCAGCAAATTGAGCAAAGTTGGAAAGCATTACACTTCACTGTAAAGTAGCATTACACTCTATAACATAGTTGAGGGACAGTGTTCTCGAGTTTCTTCTGTTCATAACAGTGTGTAGGAAGTTGTTTCTATATGTGGGCAATGCTAATACTTGGATGAGAAGGCTGAATATAGGAAACTATATGAAAACATGAATAATTCAGAGAAAATGGCAATAAATAGCTGAGAACTGGTTTTGAAGAGCAGAAACAGATTCTCCAAGGCAGTTCTTCGTGTAGAAAAGGTATCTAACATCCAAGAATTCCTTAATTCAAGTTGAGAGCACATTAAACAGTTTATGAATCCTATATTTTTTACTTACAGGAATCTAGAACCTTAAAGGTATGTCACACAATCTGGAATGAGAGAAATAAGAAAATTGAGTAGCTTTTAAAATCCAAAAACCTCACTGAAATGTATCATTAAACTCTGTAACTTACTTGAGAGATAATGTTCCTGAGCTTTGGAAAGACTTACATTCACTGTAATGTAGCATTACACTCTGTATCATAGTTGAGGGACTATGTTCTCAGGCTTCCTCTGCTCATTCCAGTGTGTAGGAAGTTGTTTGTATATGTGGGTAATGCTAATACTTGGAAGAGGAGGCCGAATATAGGAAACTACATAAAAACATGAATATTTCGGTGAAAAAGGCAGTAAATAGATTAGAACTGGATTAGAACAACAGAAAGATTCTCCAAGTCAGTTCTTAGTGTAGAAAAAGTATTCAACATCCAGGAAATTCTTAATTAGAGTTAAGAACACAGTAAACAGTGTATGAAACCTCTTTTATTTACTTAAACTAGCCTAGCACTTTACATGTGTGTCACACAAGATTTGAAAGGGAGAAATCAGCTAATTGAGCAAAGTTGGAAAGCATTACAATTCACTGTAATGTAGCATTATACTCTGTAACATGGTTGAGGGACAGTGTTCTGGAGTTTCTTCGGTTTATAAGATTGTGTAGGAAGTTGTTTTTATATATGGGCAATGCTTATACTTGGGCAAGATGGCCGAATATAGGAAACTATATGAAAGCATTAATAATTCGGAGAAAATGGCAGTAAATTGATGAGAACTGGTTTAGAACAGCATAAACAGATTCTCCAAGACAGTTCTTAGTGTAGAAGAAACATTTAATATCCAGGAAATTTTAATTAGAGTTAAGAAAACCATAAACCGTGTATGAAACCTCTTTTATTTACTTAAAGTAGCCTAGAACTTTACATGTGTGTCACACAAGGCTTGAAATAGAGAAATCAGCAAATTGAGCAATTTTGGAAAGCAATACAGTTCATTGTAATGTAGCATTACACTCTATAACATAGTTGAGGAACAGTGTTCTCGAGTTTCTTCTGTTCATAACAGTGTGTAGGAAGTTCTTTGTCTATGTGGGCAATATTTATACTTGGAGAAGATGGCAGAATATAGGAAACTGCATGAAAGCATGAATAATTTGGAGAAACTGGCAGTAAATAAATTAGAACTGGTTTAGAAGAGCCAAAACAGATTCTCCAAGTTAGTTCTTTGTGTACAAAAGATATCTAACATCCATGAATTCCTTATTTCAAGTTGAGAGCACATTAAACAGTGTATGAATCCTATATTTTTTACTTAAAGGAGCCTAGAATTTTAAATGTATAACACACAAAGCATGAAAGAGAGAAATAAGCCCATTAAGTTGCTTTGAGGTATTTCAGTGAATACCTCACTGAAATGTATCATTAGCTGTATAACTTACTTGAGAGTCAATGTTCCTGATCTTTGGAAAGCTTTACAGTTCACTGAAATGTAGCATTACACTCTATATCATAGTTGAGGGACAATGTTCTAGGGCTCCCTCTGCTCATAACAGCGTGTATGAAGTTGTTTCTATATGTGGGCAATGCTAATACTTGGATGAGAAGGCTGAATATTGGAAACTACATGAAAACATGAATAATTCAGAGAAAATGGCAGTAAATAGATGAGAACTGGTTTAGAACAGCAGAAACATATTCTCCAAGACAGTTCTTAGTGTAGAAGAGACATTTAAGATCCAGGAAATTTTAATTAGAGTTAAGAACACCATAAACCATGTTTGAAACCTCTTTTATTTACTTAGAGTAGCCTAGAACTTTACATGTGTGTCACACAAGGCTTGAAAGAGAGTAATCAGAAAATTGAGGAATTTTGGAAAACAATACAGTTCACTGTAATGTAGCATTACACTCTATAACATAGTTGAGGGACAGTGTTCTCGAGTTTCTTCTGTTCATAACAGTGTGTAGGAAGTTCTTTGTCTATGTGGGCAATATTTATACTTGGAGAAGATGGCAGAATATAGGAAACTACATGAAAGCATGAATAATTTGGAGAAACTGGCAGTAAATAAATAAGAACTGGTTTAGAAGAGCCGAAACAGATTTTCCAAGTTAGTTCTTTGTGTGGAAAAGATATCTAACATCCATGAATTCCTTATTTCAAGTTGAGAGCACATTAAACAGTGTATGAATCCTATATTTTTTACTTAAAGGAAGCTAAAACCTTAAATGTATGTCACACAAAGCATGAAAGAGAGAAATAAGCCCATTAAGTTGCTTTGAAAAGCCTAACACCTCACTGAAATGTGTCATTAAACTCGATAACATACTTGAGAGACAATGTTCCCGATCTTTGGAAGGCTTTACAGTTCACTGTAATGTAGCATTACACTCTATATCATAGTTGAGGGACAATGTTCTTGGGCTTCCTCTGCTCATAACAATGTGTATGAAGTATTTTGCATATGTGGGCAATGCTAATACTTGGACGAGAAGGCCAAATATAGGAAACTACATGGAAACTTGAATATTTCAGAGAAAATGGCAGTAAATAGATGAGAACTGGTTTTGAACAGCAGAAAAAGATTCTCCAAGTCAGTTCTTAGTGTAGAAGAGGCATTTAAGATCCAGAAAATTCTAAATTAGAGTTAAGAACACAATAAACAGTGTATGAAACATCTTTTATTTACTTAAAGTAGCCTAGAACTTTACATGTATGTCACACAAGATTTGAAATAGAGAAATCAGGTAATTGAGCAAAGTTGGAAAGCATTACAGTTCACAGTAATGTAGCATTATACTCTTTAACATAGTTGAGGGACAGTGTTCTCGAGCTTCTTCTGTTCATAACAGTGTGTAGGAAGTTGTTTGTATATGTGGGCAATGACTTTACTTGGAAAAGTAGTCCGAATATAGGAAACTATATGAAAACATGAATAATTCAGAGAAAATGGCAATAAATAGCTGAGAACGAGTTTCGAGGATCAGAAATAGATTCACAAAGGCATTTCTTCATGTAGAACAGGTATCTAACATCCAAGCATTCCTTAATTTAAGTTGAGAGCACACTAAGACTTGGACAATTTGTTTCAGCTGTTCTAAACGAGTTCTCATCTATTTACTGCCATTTTCTCCAAATTATTCATGTTTTAATATATTTTGCTACATTCTTCCAATTTGACTAATATATACATTGCCCACATATACAAACAACTTCCTACACACTGTTACGAACAGAAGAAACTCGAGAACACTGTCCCTCAACTTTGATATAGAGTTTAATGCTACACTACAGTGAACTGCATTGCTTTCCAATGTTGCTCTATTTGCTGATTTCTCTCTTTCAAGCCTTCTGGGACTCAGATGTAAAGTTCTAGGCTACTTTAAGTGAATAAAAGAGGTTTCCTACACAGTTCCTTCTGTTCTTAACTCTAATTAATCATTTCCTGGATCTTAGATACCTTTTTTATACTAAGAACTGATTTGGACAATCGGATTCAGCTTTTCTAAACTTCTAAAGGAGTTCGCTTCAATTTACTGACATTTTTTCTGAATTATTCATGTTTTCAAATAGTTTCCTATATTCAGCCTTCTTGTCCAAGTATCAGCATCTCCCACATATACAAACAACTCCCGACACACTGTAATGAACTGAAGAATCTCAAGAAAACTGTCCCACAACTATGTTATTGAGTGTAATGCTACATTACAGTGAACTGTAAGGCTTACCAATGCTGCTTAATGTGTTTATTTCACTATTTCAATGGTATTATGCGGTGCATGACACGCATTTACCATTCTAGGCTCATTTAAGTGAACAATATATGATTCATACACAGTTTAATGTGATCTGAACTCTCATTAATGCTTTCCTGGATCATAGATACCTATTATACACAAACAAAAGACTTGGAGAAATGTTTTATACATGTTCTATGTGAGTTATCATCTTTATACTGTTATTTTCCCAATATTACTGAACTTTTCTTGTCCTTTCTAACATTTGGCCAGGAATGGATTTGGGAACATGGACAAACAACTACCTAAACATTGTTTTGAACCTGAAAAGCCTGGGAAGATTGTCTCTCAACTATGTTATAGAGTTTTATATACATTTCAGTTTAGTGTAATTAAAAGCTATCAATTTACTTATTTCTCTCTTTCAAGCTTTGTGTGACATACATTTAAGTTTCAAGGTTCCTGTAAGTAAAAAATATAGGATTCATACACTATTTAATGTGCTCTCAACTTAAATTAAGGAATTCTTGGATGTTGATACCTTTTCTGCACTAACAACTGACTTGGCGAATCTGTTTCTGCTGTTCTAAACCAGTTCTCATTATTTACTGCCATTTTCTCTGAATAATTCATGTTTTCAGGAAGTTTCCTATATTCGGATTCTCGTCCAAGTATTAGCATTGCCCACATATACAAATGTTTCTGCTGTTCTAAACCAGTTCTCATCATTTACTGCCATTTCCTCTGAATTATTCATGTTTTTATGTAGTTTCCTATATTCGGCCATCTTGTCCAAGTATAAATATTGCCCAGATAGACAAACAACTTCCTACACACTGTTATGAACAGAAGGAACTCAAGAACACTGTCCCTCAACTATGTTATAGAGTGTAATGCTACGTTACAGTGAACTGTATTTCTTTCCAACATTGCTCATTTGCTGATTTCTCTCTTTCAAGCCTTGTGTGACACACATGTAAAGTTCTAGGCTACTTTAAGTAAATAAAAGAGGTTTCATGCACTGTTTATTCTGTTCTTAACTCTTATTAAGGATTTCCTGGATCTGAGATACCTTTTCTACACTAAGAACTGATTTGGACGATTGGTTTCAGCTGTTCTATATCAGTTCTCATCAATTTACTGACATTTTCTCTGAATTATTCATGTTTTCATATAGTTTCTATATTCGGCCATCTTGACCAAGTATAAGCATTGCCCATATATACAAACAACTTCCTACACACTGTTATGAACAGAAGAAGCTCGAGAACACTGTCCCTCAACTATGTTATAGAGTGTAATGATACATTATAGTGAAATGTAAGGCTTTCCAAAGCTGCTTAATGTGTTTATATCTCTATTTCAATGGTATTCTGACTTGTATGAAACACATTTACCGTTCTAGGCTCATTTAAGAAAATGATATATGATTCATACACTGTTTAATGTTATCTGAACTCTAATTAAGGCTTTTCGGGATCTTAGATAACTTTTATACACAAACAAAAGAATTGGAGAAGTGTTTTATACATGTTCTATGCCAGTTCTCATCTATTTACAGTTATTTCACAGAAATACTGAAGTTTTGTTATAGTTTCTAACATTAGACCAAGAATAAGCATTGGGAACATGGACAAACAACTACCTAAACATTGTTATGAACCTGAAAAGCTCAGGAACATTGTCTCTCAACTATGTTTTAGAGTTTAATGATACATTTCAGTGAAGTGTAATTAAAAGCTACTCAATTTGCTTATTTCTCTCTTTCAAGCTTTGTGGGACATGCATTTAAGGTTCTTGGTTCCTTTAAGTAAAAAATATAGGATTCATAAACTGTTTAATATGCTCTCAACTTGAATTGAGGAATTCTTGGATGTTAGGTAACTTTTCTACACGAACAACTGACTTGGAGAATCTGTTTCTGCTGTTCTAAACCGGTTCTCATCATTTACTGCCATTTTCTCTGAATTATTCGTGTTTTCAGGAAGTTTCCTATATTCAGCCTTCTCGTCCAAGTATTAACATTGCCCACATATACAAACAACATCTCACAGACTGTTATAAGCAGAGGAAGCCTGAGAACATTGTCCCTCAACTATGATATAGAGTGTAATGCTACATTACAGTGAACATTAAGGCTTTCCATAGCTCGGGAACATTTTCTCTCAAGTATGTTATAGAGTTTAAGATACATTTCAGTGAGGTTTTAGGCTTTCCAAAGATACTTTATTGGCTTATTTCTCTCTTTCACGATTTGTGTGACATACATTTAAAGTTCTAGGCTACTTTAAGTAAAACATATAGGATTCATACACTGTTTAACGTGCTCTCAACTCAAATTAAGGAATTCCTGGATGTTAGATGCCATTTCTACACTAACAACTGACTTGGAGAATCTGTTTCTGCTGTTCTAAACCAGTTCTCATCATTTACTGCCAATTTCTCTGAATTATTCATGTTTTCATGTAGTTTCCTATATTCAGGCATCTTCATCAAGTATAAACATTGCCCACATAGACAAACAACTTCTTACACACTGTTATGAACAGAAGAAACTCGAGAACACTGTCCCTCAACTATGTTATAGAGTGTAATGCTACATTACAGTGAACTGTAAGGCTTTCCAAAGCTTGGGAACACTGTCTCTCAAGTAATGATGCATTTAAGTGATGTGGTAGGCTTTACAAAGCAACTTGTATTTCTCTCTTTATAACTTTGTGTGACATACATTTAAAGTTCTTGGCTACTTTAAGTAAAACATATAGGATTCGTACACTGTTTAATGTGCTCTCAAATCGAATTAAGGAATTCGTGGATGTTAGATACCTTTTCTACATGAAGAACTGACTTGGACAATTTGTTTCAGCTGCTCTAAACGAGTTCTCATCTATTTAATGCCATTTTCTCTAAATTATTCATGTTTTAATATATTTTGCTACATTCGGCCAATTTGACTAAGTATATACATTGCCCATATATACAAACAACTTGCTACACATTGTTATGAACAGAAGAAACTCGAGAACAGTGTCCCTCAACTATGTTATCGAGTGTAATGCTACATTACAGTGAACTGTAAGGCTTTCCAATGCTGCTTAATGTGTTTATTTCTCTATTTCAATGGTATTCTGCCGTGCATGACACGCATTTACCATTCTACGCTCATTTAAGTGAACAATATATGATTCATACACTGTTTAATGTGATCTGAACTCTCATTAATGCTTTCCTGGATCATAGATACCTTTTATACACAAACAAAAGACTTGGAGAAGTGTTTTATACATGTTCTATGCGAGTTCTCATCTATGTACTGTTATTTTCCCAATATTACTGAACTTTTCATGTCCTTTCTAACATTTGGCCAGGAATAGATTTGGGAACATGGACAAACAACTACCTAAACACTGTTTTGAACCTGAAAAGCCTGGGAAGATTGTCTCTCAACTATGTTATAGAGTTTAATGATACATTCCAGTTTAGTGTAATTAAAAGCTATCAATTTACTTATTTCTCTCTTTCAAGCTTTCTGTGACATACATTTAAGGTTCAAGGTTCCTTTAAGTAAAAAATATAGGATTCATACACTGTTTAATGTGCTCTCAACTTGAATTAAGGAATTCTTGGATGTTGATACCTTTTCTGCACTAACAACTGACTTGGAGAATCTGGTTCTGCTGTTCTAAACCAGTTCTCATCTATTTACTGCCATTTTCTCTGAATAATTCATGTTTTGAGGAAGTTTCCTATATTCGGCCTTCTCGAACAAGTATTAGCATTGCCCACATATACAAACAACATCCCACACACTGTTACAAGCAGAGGAAGCCTGAGAATATTGTCCCTCAAATATGATATAGGGTGCAATGCTACATTACAGTGAATGTATTGCTTTCCAGAGCTCAGGAACATTGTCTCTCAAGTAAGTTATAAAGTTTAATGGTATATTTCAGTGAGGTGTTTTTGCTTTTCAAAGCTACTCAATTCGCTCAATTCTCTATTTGAAGCGTTATGTGACATACATTTAAGGTTTTAGGTTACTTTAAGTAAAAAATATAGGATTCAAATACTGTTCAATGTGCTCTCAACTTGAATTAAGGAATTCTTGGATGTTAGTTACCTTTTCTACACTAACAACTGACTTGGAGTATCTGTTTCTGCTGTTCTAAACCAGTTCTCATCATTTACTGCCATTTCCTCTGAATTATTCATGTTTTCATGTAGTTTCCTATATTCGGCCATCTTGTCCAAGTATAAATATTGCCCACATAGACAAACAACTTCCTACACACTGTTATGAACAGAAGGAACTCAAGAACACTGTCCCTCAACTATGTTATAGAGTGTAATGCTACATTACAGTGAACTGTATTTCTTTCCAACGTTGCTCATTTGCTGATTTCTCTCTTTCAAGCCTTGTGTGACACACATGTAAAGTTCTAGGCTACTTTAAGTAAATAAAAGAGGTTTCATGCACTGTTTATTCTGTTCTTAACTCTTATTAAGGATTTCCTGGATCTGAGATACCTTTTCTACACTAAGAACTGATTTGGACGATTGGTTTCAGCTGTTCTATATCAGTTCTCATCAATTTACTGACATTTTCTCTGAATTATTCATGTTTTCATATAGTTTCTATATTCGGCCATCTTGACCAAGTATAAGCATTGCCCATATATACAAACAACTTCCTACACACTGTTATGAACAGAAGAAGCTCGAGAACACTGTCCCTCAACTATGTGATAGAGTGTAATGATACATTATAGTGAAATGTAAGGCTTTCCAAAGCTGCTTAAGGTGTTTATATCTCTATTTCAATGGTAATCTGACTTGTATGAAACACATTTACCGTTCTAGGCTCATTTAAGAAAATGATATATGATTCATACACTGTTTAATGTTATCTGAACTCTAATTAAGGCTTTTCGGGATCTTAGATAACTTTTATACACAAAGAAAAGAATTGGAGAAGTGTTTTATACATGTGCTATGCCAGTTCTCATCTATTTACAGTTATTTCCCAGAAATACTGAAGTTTTGTTATAGTTTCTAACATTAGACCAAGAATAAGCATTGGGAACATGGACAAACAACTACCTAAACATTGTTATGAACCTGAAAAGCTCAGGAACATTGTCTCTCAACTATGTTTTAGAGTTTAATGATACATTTCAGTGAAGTGTAATTAAAAGCTACTCAATTTGCTTATTTCTCTCTTTCAAGGTTTGTCGGACATACATTTAAGGTTCTTGGTTCCTTTAAGTAAAAAATATAGGATTCATACACGGTTTAATGTGCTCTCAACTTGAATTAAGGAATTCTTGGATGTTAGATACCTTTTCTGCACTAACAACTGACTTGGAGAATCTGTTTCTGCTGTTCTAAACCAGTTCTCATCATTTACTGCCATTTTCTCTGAATTATTCGTGTTTTCAGGAAGTTTCCTATATTCAGCCTTCTCGTCCAAGTATTAGCATTGCCCACATATACAAACAACATCTCACAGACTGTTTTAAGCAGAGGAAGCCTGAGAACAGTGTCCCTCAACTATGATATAGAGTGTAATGCCACATTACAGTGAACATTCAGGCTTTCCATAGCTCGGGAACATTTTCTCTCAAGTATGTTATAGAGTTTAAGATACATTTCAGTGAGGTTTTAGGCTTTCCAAAGATACTTTATTGGCTTATTTCTCTCTTTCAAGCTTTGTGTGACATACATTTAAAGTTCTAGGCTACTTTAATTAAACATATAGGATTCATACACTGTTATATGTGCTCTCAACTCGAATTAAGGAATTCCTGGATGTTAGATACCTTTTCTATATTTAGAACTGAATTGGAGAATTCGATTCAGGTGTTCTAAACGAGTTCTCATCTATTTACTGCCAATTTCTCTGAATTATTCATGTTTTCTTGTAGTTTCCTATATTCAGGCATCTTCATCAAGTATAAACATTGCCCACATATACAAACAACTTCCTACACACTGATATGAACAGAAGAAACTCGAGAACACTGTCCCTCAACTATGTTATAGAGTGTAATGCTACATTACAGTGAACTGTAAGGCTTTCCAAACCTTGGGAACAGTGTCTCTCAAGTAATGATGCATTTCAGTGATGTGGTAGGCTTTACAAAGCAACTTACTTGCATTTCTCTCTTTATAACTTTGTGTGACATACATTTAAAGTTCTTGGCTACTTTAAGTAAAACATATAGGATTCATACACTGTTTAATGTGCTCTCAAATCGAATTAAGGAATTCGCGGATGTTAGATACCTTTTCTACATGAAGAACTGACTTGGACAATTTGTTTCAGCTGTTGTAATCGAGTTATCATCTATGTAATGCCATTTTCTCTAAATTATTCATGTTTTAATATATTTTGCTACATTTGGCAAATTTGACTAAGTATATTACATTGCCCATGTAGGCAAACGACTTGCTACACATAGTTATGAACAGAAGGAACTCGAGAACACTGTCCCTCAACTATGTTATCGAGTGTAATGCTACATCACTGTGAAAAGTATGGCTTTCCAATTGGCTCAATTTGCTGATTTCTCTCTTTCAAGCTTGTGTGACACACATGTAAAGTTCTAGGCTACTTTAAGTAACTAAAAGAGGTTTCATACACTGTTATTGTGTTCTTAATTCTAATTAAGGATTTCCTGGATCTTAGATACCTTTTCTACACTAAGAACTGATTTGGACAATTGGTTTCACCTGTTCTTAAAGAGTTCTCAACAATTTACTGACATTTTCTCTGAATTTTTCATGTTTTCATATAGTTTCCTATATTTGGCCTTCTTGTCCAAGTATATGCTTTTCCCACATATATAAATACCTTTCTTCGCACTGTTATGAACAGAAAAAGCTCGAGAACAGTGTCCCTCAACTACGTTATAGAGTGTAATGCTACAATACAGTGAATTGTAAGGCTTTCCAAAGCTTGGGAACATTTTCTCTCAAGTAATGATGCATTTCAGTGATGTGGTAGGCTTTACAAAGCAACTTACTTGTATTTCTCTCTTTCAAACTTTGTGTGACATACATTTAAAGTTCTAGGCTCCTTTAAGTAAAAAAATATAGGATTCATACACTGTTTAATGTGCTCTCAAATCGAATTAAGGAATTCTTTGATGTTAGATACTTTTTCTACATAAAGAACTGAATTGGACATTTGGTTTCAGCTGTTCTAAACGACTTCTCATCTATTTACTGCCATTTTCTCTAAATTTTTCATGTTTTAATATATTTTGCTACATTCCGCCAATTTGACTAAGTATATACAGTGCCCATATATACAAACAACTTCCTACACACTGTTATGAACAGAAGAAACTGGAGAACACTGTCCCTCAACTATGATATAGAGTGCAATGCTACATTACAGTGAATGTAAGGCTTTCCAAAGCTCAGGAACATTGTCTCTCAAGTAAGTTATAGAGTTTAATCGTATATTTCAGTGAGGTGTTTTTGCTTTTCAAATCTACTCAATTCGCTCATTTCTCTATTTCAAGCTTTGTGGGACATGCATTTAAGGTTCTTGGTTCCTTTAAGTAAAAAATATAGGATTCATACACTGTTTAATGTGCTCTCAACTTGAATTAAGGAATTCTTGGATGTTGATACCTTTTCTGCACTAACAACTGACTTGGAGAATCTGGTTCTGCTGTTCTAAACGGGTTCTCATCATTTACTGCCATTTTCTCTGAATTATTTGTGTTTTCAGGAAGTTTCCTATATTGGGCATTCTCGTCCAAGTATTAGCATTGCCCACATATACAAACAACATCCCACACACTGTTACAAGCAGAGGAAGCCTGAGAACATTGTCCCTAAACTATGATATAGAGTGTAATGCTACATTACAGTGAACCATAAGGCTTTCTATAGCTTGGGAACATTTTCTCTCAAGTATGTTATAGAGTTTAAGATACATTTCAGTGAGGTTTTAGGCTTTCCAAAGATACTTTATTGACTTATTTCTCTCTTTCAAGCTTTGTGTGACATACATTTAAAGTTCTAGGCTACTTTAATTAAACATATAGGATTCATACACTGTTTAATGTGCTCTCAACTCGAATTAAGGAATTCCTGGATGTTAGATACCTTTTCTATATTAAGAACTGACTTGGAGAATTCGATTCAGCTTTTCTAAATGAGTTCTCATCTATTTACTGCCAATTTCTCTGAATTATTCATGTTTTCATGTAGTTTCCTATATTCAGGCATCTTCATCAAGTATAAACATTGCCCACATAGACAAACAACTTCTTACACACTGTTATGAACAGAAGAAACTCGAGAACACTGTCCTTCAACTATGTTATAGAGTGTAATGCTACATTACTGTGAACTGTATGGCTTTCCAATTGGCTCAATTTGCTGATTTCTCTCTTTCAAGCCTTGTGTGACACACATGTAAAGTTCTAGGCTACTTTAAGTAAATAAAAGAGGTTTCATAAACTGTTATTGTGTTCTTAATTCTTATTAAGGATTTCCTGGATCTTAGATACCTTTTCTACACTAAGAACTGATTTGGACAATTGGTTTCAGCTGTTCTTAAAGAGTTCTCAACAATTTACTGACATTTTCTCTGAATTATTCATGTTTTCATATAGTTTCGTATATTTGGCCTTCTTGTCCAAGTATATGCTTTGCCCACATATACAAATATCTTTCTACGCACTGTTATCAACAGAAGAAGCTCGAGAACACTGTCCCTCAACTATGTTATAGAGCGTAATGCTACAATACTGTGAACTGTAAGGCTTTCCAAAGGTAGGGAACATTGTCTCTCAAGTAATGATGCATTTAGTGATGTGGTATGCTTTACAAAGCAACTTACTTGTATTTCTCTCTTTCAAACTTTGTGTGACATACATTTAAAGTTCTAGGCTCCTTTAAGTAAAACATATAGGATTCATACACTGTTTAATGTGCTCTCAAATCGAATTAAGGAATTCGTGGATTTTAGATACCTTGTCTACATGAAGAACTGACTTGGACAAATTGTTTCAGCTGTTCTAAATGAGTTCTCATCTATTTACTGCCATTTTCTCTAAATTATTCATGTTTTAATATATTTTGCTACATTGGGCCAATTTGACTACGTATATACAGTGCCCATATATACAAACAACTTCCTACACACTGTTATGAACAGAAGAAACTCGAGAACAATGTCCCTCAACTATGATGTAGAGTGTATTGCTACATTACAGTGAACTGCATTGCTTTCCAATGTTGCTCTATTTGCTAATTTCTCTCTTTCAAGCCTTCTGTGACACAGATGTAAAGTTCTAGGCTACTTTAAGTAAATAAAAGAGGTTTCCTACACAGTTTACTGTGTTCTGAACTCTAATTAATCATTTCCTGGATCTTAGATACCTTTTCTACACTAGGAACTGATTTGGACAATCGGATTCAGCTTTTCTAAAGGAGTACGCTTCAATTTACTGATATTTTCCCTGAATTATTCGTGTTTTCATATAGTTTCTTTTTCGGCCTTCTTGTCCAAGTATCAGCATCACCCACATATACAAACAACTCCCTACACACTGTTATGAACTGAAGAATCTCGAGAAGACTGTCCCTCAACTATGTTATTGAGTGTAATGCTACAGTACAGTGATCTGTAAGGCTTTCCAATGCTGCTTAATGTGTTTATTTCTCTATTTCAATGGTATTCTGCCGTCCATGACACGCATTTACCATTCTAGGCTCATTTAAGTGTATGAATATATGATTCATACACTGTTTAACGTGATCTGAACTCTCATTAATGCTTTCCTGGATCATAGATACCTTTTATACACAAACAAAAGACTTGGAGAAGTGTTTTATACATGTTCTATGCGAGTTCTCATCTATGTACTTTTATTTTCCCAATATTACTGAACTTTTCCTGTCCTTTCTAACATTTGGCCAGGAATAGATTTGGGAACATGGACAAACAACTACCTAAACACTGTTTTGAACCTGAAAAGCCTGGGAAGATTGTCTCTCAATTATGTTATAGAGTTTAATGATACATTTCAGTTTAATGTAATTAAAAGCTACCAATTTATTTATTTCTCTCTTTCAAGCTTTGTGTGACATAATTTAAGGTTCAAGGTTCCTTTAAGTAAAAAATATAGGATTCATACACTGTTTAATGTGCTCTCAACTTGAATTAAGGAATTCTTGGATGTTGATATCTTTTCTGCACTAACAACTGACTTTGAGAATCTGGTTCTGCTGTTCTAAACCAGTTCTCATCTATTTACTGCCATTTTCTCTGAATAATTCATGTTTTCATGTAGTTTCCTATATTTGGCCTTCTCAACCAAGTATTAGCATTGCCCACATATACAAACAACATCCCACACACGGTTACAAGCAGAGGAAGCCTGAGAACATTGTCCCTCAAATATGATATAGGGTGCAATGCTACATTACAGTGAATGTAAGGTTTTCCAAAGCTCAGGAACATTGTCTCTCAAGTAAGTTATAGAGTTTAATGATATATTTCAGTGAGGTGTTTTTGCTTTTCAAAGCTACTCAATTCGCTCATTTCTCTATTTCAAGCTTTGTGTGACATACATTTAAGGTTCTAGCTTACTTTAAGTAAAAAATATAGGATTCATATACTGTTCAATGTGCTCTCAACTTGAATGAAGGAATTCTTGGATGTTAGATACCTTTTCTACACTAACAACTGACTTGGAGAATCTGTTTCTGCTGTTCTAAACCAGTTCTCATCATTTACTGCCATTTCCTCTGAATTATTCATGTTTTCATGTAGTTTCCTATATTCGGCCATCTTGTCCAAGTATAAATATTGCCACATAGACAAACAACTTCCTGCACACTGTTATGAACAGAAGAAACTCAAGAACACTGTCCCTCAACTATGTTATAGAGTGTAATGCTACATTACAGTGAACTGTATTTCTTTCCAACGTTGCTCAATTTGCTGATTTCTCTCTTTCAAGCCTTGTGTGACACACATGAAAAGTTCTAGGCTACTTTAAGTAAATAAAAGAGGTTTCTTGCACTGTTTATTCTGTTCTTAACTCTAATTAAGGATTTCCTGCATCTGAGATACCTTTTCTATATTAACAACTGACTTGGAGAATTCGATTCAGCTGTTCTAAACGAGTTCTCATCTATTTACTGCCATTTTCTCTGAATAATTCAGGTTTTCATGTAGTTTCCTATATTTGGCCTTCTCAACCAAGTATTAGCATTGCCCACATATACAAACAACATCCCACACACTGTTACAAGCAGAGGAAGCCTGAGAACATTGTCCCTCAACTATGATATAGAGTGTAATGCTACATTACAGTGAACCATAAGGCTTTCCATAGCTTGGGAACATTTTCTCTCAAGTATGTTATAGAGTTTAAGATACATTTCAGCGAAGTTTTAGGCTTTCCAAAGATACTTTATTGACTTATTTCTCTCTTTCAAGCTTTGTGTGAGATACATTTAAAGTTCTAGGCTACTTTAAGTAAAACATGTAGGATTCATACACTGTTTAATGTGCTCTCAACTTGAATTAAGGAATACCTGTATGTTAGATAACTTTTCTATATTAAGAACTGACTTGGAGAATCTGTTTCTGCTGTTCTAAACCAGTTCTCATCTATTTACTGCCATTTTCTCTGAATTATTCATTTTTCATATAGTTTCCTATATTCGGCCTCCTTCTCCAAGTATAAATATTGCCAACATAGACAAACAACTTCCTACACACGGTTATGAAAGAAGAAACTGGAGATCACTGTCCCTCAACTATGTTATAGAGTGTAATCCTACATTACAGTGAACTGTAAGGCTTTCCAAAGCTTGGGAACATTGTCTCTCAAGTAATGATGCATTTCAGTGATGTGGAAGGCTTTACAAAGCAACTTACTTGTATTTCTCTCTTTCAAACTTTGTGTGACATACATTTAAAGTTCTAGGCTCCTTTAAGAAAAACATATAGGATTCATACACTGTTTAATGTGCTCTCAAATCGAATTAAGGAATTCTTGGATGTTAGATACCTTTTCTACACGAAGAACTGACTTGGACAATTGGTTTCAACGGTTCTAAACGAGTTCTCATCTATTTACTGCCATTGTCTCTAATTTATTCATGTTTTAATATTTTTTGCTACATTCCGCCAATTTGACTAAGTATATACAGTTCCATTATATACAAACAACTTCCTACACACTGTTATGAACAGAAGAAACTCGAGAACACTGTCCCTCAACTATGATATAGAGTTTAATGCTACATTACAGGGAACTGCATTGCTTTCCAATGTTGCTCAATTTGCTGATTTCTCTCTTTCAAGCCTTGAGTGACACACATGTAAAGTTCTAGGCTACTTTAAGTAAATAAAAGAGGTTTCATACACTGTTTATTGTGTTCTTAACTCTGATTAAGGATTTCCTGGGTCTTAGATACCTTTTCTACACTAAGAACTGATTTGGACCATAGGTTTCAGCTGTTCTAAATCAGTTCTCATCAATTTACTGACATTTTCCCTGAATTATTCATGTTTTCATATAGTTTCTATATTCGGCCATCTGGACCAAGTATAAGCATTGCCCATATATACAAACAACTTCCTACACACTGTTATGAACAGAAGAAGCTCGAGAACACTGTCCCTCAGCTATGTTATAGAGTGTAATGCTACAATACAGTGATCTGTAAGGCTTTCCAAAGCTTGGGAACATTGTCTCTCAAGTAATGATGCATGTCAGTGATGTGGTAGGCTTTACAAAGCAACTTACTTGTATTTCTCTCTTTCAAACTTTGTGTGACATACATTTAAAGTTCTAGGCTCCTTTAAGTAAAAAATATAGGATTCATACACTGTTTAATATGCTCTCAAATCGAATTAAGGAATTCTTGGATGTTAGATACCTTTTCTACACGACGAACTGACTTGGACAATTGGTTTCAGCGGTTCTAAACGAGTTCTCATCCATTTACTGCCATTGTCTCTAAATTATTCATTTTTTAATATATTTTGCTACATTCCCCCAATTTGACTAAGTATACACAGTGCCCATATATAGAAACAACTTCCTACACACTGTTATGAACAGAAGAAACTCGAGAACACTGTCCCTCAACAATGATATAGAGTGTAATGCTACATTACAGGGAACTGCATTGCTTTCCAATTTTGCTCTATTTGCTGATTTCTCTCTTTCAAGACTTCTGTGACACAGATGTAAAGTTCTAGGCTTCTTTAAGTATATAAAAGAGATTTCCTACACAGTTTATTGTGTTCTTAACTCTAATTAATCATTTCCTGGATCTTAGATACCTTTTCTACACTAAGAACTGAATTGGACGCTCGGATTCGGCTTTTCTAAAGGAGTCAGCTTCAATTTACTGATATTTTCCCTGAATTATTCGTGTTTTCATATAGTTTCCTATATTCGGCCTTCTTGTCCAAGTATCAGCATCACCCACATATACTAACGACTCCCTACACACTGTTATGAACTGAAGGATCTCGAGAAGACTGTCCCTCAACTATGTTATTGAGTGTAAAGCTACATTTCAGTGAACTGTAAGGCTTTCCAATGCTGCTTAATGTGTTTATTTCTCTATTTCAATGGTATTCTGCCGTGCATGACACGCATTTACCATTCTAGGCTCATTTAAGTGTATGAATATATGATTCATACACTGTTTAATGTGATCTGACTCTCCTTAATGCTTTCCTGGATCATAGATACCTTTTATACACAAACAAAAGACTTGGAGAAGTGTTTTATAGATGTTCTATGCGAGTTCTCATCTTTGTACTGTTAATTTCCCAATATTACTCAACTTTTCTTGTCCTTTCTAATATTTGGCCAGGAATAGATTTGGGAACATGGAAAAACAACTACCTAAACAATGTTTTAAACCTGAAAAGTCTGGGAAGATTGTCTCTCAACTATGTTATAGAGTTTAATGATACATTTCAGTTTAGTGTAATTAAAAGCTATCAATTTACTTATTTCTCTCTTTCAAGCTTTGTGTGACATACATTTAAGGTTCAAGTTTCCTTTAAGTAAAAAATATAGGATTCATACACTGTTTAATGTGCTCTCAACTTGAATTAAGGAATTCTTGGATGTTGATACCATTTCTGCACTAACAACTGACTTGGAGAATCTGTTTCTGCTGGTCCAAACCAGTTCTCATTTATTTACTGCCATTTTCTCTGAATAATTCATGTTTTCGTGTAGTTTCCTATATTCGGCCATCTTGTCCAAGTATAAATATTGCCCACATTGAAAAACAACTTCCTACACACTGTCATGAACAGAAGAAGCTCGAGAACACTGTCCCTCAACTATGTTATAGAGTGTAATGCTACAATACAGTGAATTGTAAGGCTTTCCAAAGCTTGGGAACATTGTCTCTCAAGTAATGATGCATTTCAGTGATGTGGTAGGCTTTACAAAGCAACTTACTTGTATTTCTCTCTTTCAAACTTTGTGTGACATACATTTAAAGTTCTAGGCTCCTTTAAGTAAAAAATATAGGATTCATACACTGTTTAATGTGCTCTCAAATCGAATTAAGCAATTCTTCGATGTTAGATACCTTTTCTACAGGAAGAACTGACTGGGACAATTGGTTACAGCGGTTCTAAACGAGTTCTCATCTATTTACTGCCATTGTCTCCAAATTATTCATGTTTTAATATATTTTGCTACATTCCGCAAATTTGACTAAGTATACACAGTGCCCATATATACAAACAAATTCCTACACACTGTTATGAACAGAAGAAACTCGAGAACACTGTCCCTCAACTATGATATAGAGTGTAATGCTACATTACAGGGAACTGCATTGCTTTCCAATGTTGCTCTATTTGCTGATTTCTCTCTTTCAAGCCTTCTGTGACACTGATGTAAAGTTCTAGGCTACTTTAAGTAAATAAAAGAGGTTTCATACACAGTTTATTGTGTTCTTAACTCTAATTAATCATTTCCTGGATCTTAGATACCTTTTCTACACTAAGAACTGATTTGGACAGTCGTATTCAGCTTTTCTAAAGGAGTTCGCTTCACTTTGCTGATATTTTCCCTGAATTATTCATGTTTTCATATAGTTTCCTATATTCGGCCTTCTTGTCCAAGTATCAGCATCACCCACATATACAAACAACTCCCTACACACTGTTATGAACTGAGGAATCTCGAGAAGACTGTCCCTCAACTATGTTATTGAGTGTAATGTTACATTTCAGTGATCTGTAAGGCTTTCCATGCTGCTTAACGTGTTTATTTCTCTATTTCAATGGTATTCTGCCCTGCATGACACGCATTTACCATTCTAGGCTCATTTAAGTGTATGAATATATGATTCATACACTGTTTAATGTGATCTGAACTCTCATTAATGCTTTCCTGGATCATAGATTCCTTTTATACACAAACAAAAGACTTGGAGAAGTGTTTTACACATGTTCTATGCGAGTTCTCATCTATGTACTGTTATTTTCCCAATATTACTGAACTTTTCTTGTCCTTTCTAACATTTGGCCAGGAATAGATTTGGGAACATGGACAAACAACTACCTAAACACTGTTTTGAACCTGAAAAGCCTGGGAAGATTGTCTCTCAACTATGTTATAGAGTTTAATGATACATTTCAGTTTAGTGTATTTAAAAGCTATCCATTTACTTATTTCTCTCTTTCAAGCTTTGTGTGACATACATTTAAGGTTCTAGCTTACTTTAAGTAAAAATATAGGATTCATATACTGTTCAATGTGCTCTCAACTTGAATGAAGGAATTCTTGTATGTTAGATACCTTTTCTACACTAACAACTGACTTGGAGAATCTGTTTCTGCTGTTCTAAACCAGTTATCATTTACTGACATTTCCTCTGAATAATTCATGTTTCATGTAGTTTCCTATATTCGGCCATCTTGTCCAAGTATAAATATTGCCCACATAGACAAACAACTTCCTACACACTGTTATGAACAGAAGAAACTCGAGAACACTGTCCCTCAACTATGTTATAGAGTGTAATGCTACATTACAATGAAATGTGTTTCTTTCCAACGTTGCTCAATTTGCTGATATCTCTCTTTCAAGCCTTGTGTGACAGACATGTAAAGTTCTAGGCAACTTTAAGTAAATAAAAGAGGTTTCATGCACTGTTTAATCTGTTCTTAACTCTAATTAAGGATTTCCTGGATATGAGATACCTTTTCTACACTAAAAACTGATTTGGACGATTGGTTTCAGCTGTTGTAAATCAGTTCTCATCAATTTACAGAACTTTTCTCTGAATTATTCATGTTTTCATATAGTTTCTATATCAGGCCATTTTGACCCAGTATAAGCATTGCCCTTATATACAAACAAATTCCTACACACTGTTATGAACAGAAGAAGCTCGGGAACACTGTCCCTCAACTATGGTATAGAGTGTAATGCTACAATAAAGTGAACTGTAAGGCTTTCCAAAGCTTGGGAACATTGTCTCTCAAGTAATGATGCATTTCAGTGATGTGGTAGGCTTTACAAAGTAACTTAGTAGTATTTCTCTCTTTCAAACTTTGTGTGACATACATTTAAAGTTCTAGGCTCCTTTAAGTAAAAAATATAGGATTCATACACAGTTTAATGTGCTCTCAAATCGAATTAAGGAATTCTTGGATGTTATATACCTTTTCTACACAAAGAACTGACTTGGACAATTGGTTTCAGTGGTTCTAAACGAGTTCTCATCTATTTACTGCCATTGTCTCTAAATTATTCATGTTTTAATATATTTTGCTACAATCCGCAAATTTGACTAAGTATACACAGTGCCCATATATACAAACAACTTCCTACACACTGTTATGAACAGAAGAAACTCGAGAACACTGTCCCTCTACTATGGTATAGAGTGTAATGCTACATTACATGGAACTGCATTGCTTTCCAATCTTGCTTTATTTGCTGATTTCTCTCTTTCAAGCCTTCTGTGACACAGATGTAAAGTTCTAGGCTTCTTTAAGTATATAAAAGAGATTTCCTGCACAGTTTATTGTGTTCTTAACTCTAATTAATCATTTCCTGGATCTTAGATACCTTTTCTACACTAAGAACTGAATTGGACATTCGGATTCGGCTTTTCTAAAGGAGTTCGCTTCAATTTACTGATATTTTCCCCGAATTATTCGTGTTTACATATAGTTTCCTATATTCGGCCTTCTTGTCCAAGTATAAGTATCACCCACATATACTAACAACTCCCTACACACGGTTATGAACTGAAGAATCTCGAGAAGACTGTCCCTCAACTATGTTGTTGAGTGTAAAGCTACATTACAGTGAACTGTAAGGCTTTCCAATGCTGCTTAATGTGTTTATTTCTCTATTTCAATGGTATTCTGCCCTGCATGACACGCATTTACCATTCTAGGCTCATTTAAGTGTATGAATATATGATTCATACATTGTTTAATGTGATCTGAACTCTCCTTAATGCTTTCCTGGATCATAGATACCTTTTATACACAAACAAAAGACTTGGAGAAGTGTTTTATACATGTTCTATGCGAGTTCTCATCTATGTACTGTTATTTTCCCAATATTACTGAACTTTTCTTGTCCTTTCTAACATTTGGCCAGGAATAGATTTGGGAACATGGACAAACGACTACCTGAACACTGTTTTGAACCTGAAAAGTCTGGGAAGATTGTCTCTCAACTATGTTATAGAGTTTAATGATACATTTCAGTTTAGTGTAATTAAAAGCTATAAATTTATTTATTTATCTCTTTCAAGCTTTGTGTGACATACATTTAAGGTTCCAGGTTCCTTTAAATAAAAAATATAGGATTCATACACTGTTTAATGTGCTCTCAACTTGAATTAAGGAGTTCTTGGATGTTGATACCTTTTCTGCACTAACAACTGAATTGGAGAATCTGGTTCTGCTGTTCCAAACCAGTTCTCATCTATTTACTGCTATTTTCTCTGAATATATTCATGTTTTCATGTAGTTTCCTATATTTGGCCTTCTCGCCCAAGTATTAGCATTGCCCACATATACAAACAACATCCCACACACTGTTACAAGCAGAGGAAGCCTGAGAACATTGTCCCACAAATATGATATAGAGTGCAATGCTACATTACAGTGAATGTAAGGCTTTCCAAAGCTCAGGAACATTGTCTCTCAAGTAAGTTATAGAGTTTAATGATATATTTCAGTGAGGTGTTTTTGCTTGTCAAAGCTACTCAATTCGCTCATTTCTCTATTTCAAGCTTTGTGTGACATACATTTAAGTTTCCAGCTTACTTAACTCTTATTAAGGATTTACTGGATCTGAGATACCTTTTCTACACTAAGAACTGATTTGGACGATTGGTTTCAGCTGTTCTATATCAGTTCTCATCAATTTACTGACCTTATCTCTGAATTATTCATGTTTTCATATAGTTTCTATATTCGGCCATCTTGACCAAGTATAAGCATTGCCCATATATACAAACAACTTCCTACACACTGTTATGAACAGAAGAAGCTCGAGAACACGGTCCCTCAACTATGTTATAGAGTGTAATGATACATTACAGTGAACTGTAAGGCTTTCCAAACCTGCTTAATGTGTTTATACCTCTATTTCAATGGTATTCTGATTCGTATGAAACACATTTACCGTTCTAGGCTCATTTAAGAAAATGATATATGATTCATACACTGTTTAATGTTGTCTGAACTCTAATTAAGGCTTTTCGGGATCTTAGATAACTTTTATACACAAACAAAAGAATTGGAGAAGTGTTTTATACATGTTCTATGCCAGTTCTCATCTATTTACAGTTATTTTCTCAGAAATACTGAAGTTTTCTTATAGTTTCTAACAATAGACAAAGAATAAGCATTGGGAACATGGACAAACAACTACCTAAACATTGTTATGAACCTGAAAAGCTCAGAAACATTGTCTCTCAACTGTGTTTTAGAGTTTAATGATACATTTCAGTGAAGTGTAATTAAAAGCTACTCAATTTGCTTATTTCTCTCTTTCAAGCTTTGTGGGACATACATTTAAGGTTCTTGGTTCCTTTAAGTAAAAAATATAGGATTCATAAACTGTTTAATATGCCCTCAACTTGAATTCAGGAATTCCTTGATGTTAGGTACCTTTTCTACATGAACAACTGACTTGGAGAATCTGTTTCTGCTGTTCTAAACTGGTTCTCATCATTTACTGCCATTTTCTCTGAATTATTTGTGTTTTCAGGAAGTTTCCTATATTCAGCCTTCTCGTCCAAGTATTACTATTGCCCACATATACAAACAACATCTCACAGACTGTTATAAGCAGAGGAAGCCTGAGAACATTGTCCCTCAACTATGATATAGAGTGTAATGCTACATTACAGTGAACCATAAGGCTTTCCATAGCTCGGGAACATTTTCTCTCAAGTATGTTATAGAGTTTAAGATACATTTCAGTGAGGTTTGAGGCTTTCCAAAGATATTTTATTGGCTTATTTCTGTCTTTCAAGCATTGCGTGACATACATTTAAAGTTCTAGGCTACTTTAATGAAACATATAGGATTCATACACTGTTTAATGTGCTCTCAACTCGAATTAAGGAATTCCTGGATGTTAGATACCTTTTCTATATTAAGAACTGACTTGGAGAATTCGATTCAGCTGTTCTAAACGAGTTCTCATCTATTTACTGCCAATTTCTCTGAATTATTCATGTTTTCTTGTAGTTTCCTATATTCAGGCATCTTCATCAAGTATAAACATTGCCCACATATACAAACAACTTCCTACACACTGATATGAACAGAAGAAACTCGAGAACACTGTCCCTCAACTATGTTATAGAGTGTAATGCTACATCACTGTGAACTGTATGGCTTTCCAATTGGCTCAATTTGCTGATTTCTCTCTTTCAAGCCTTGTGTGACACACATGTAAAGTTCTAGGCTAGTTTAAGTAAATAAAAGAGGTTTCATACACTGTTATTGTGTTCTAAATTCTAATTAAGGATTTCCTGGATCTTAGATACCTTTTCTACACCAAGAACTGATTTGGACAATTGGTTTCAGCTGTTCTTAAAGAGTTCTCAACAATTTACTGACATTTTCTCTAAATTATTCATGTTTTCATATAGTTTCCTATATTTAGCCTTCTTGTCCAAGTATATGCTTTGCCCACATATACAAATACCTTTCTACGCACTGTTATGAACAGAAGAAGCCCGAGAACACTGCCCCTCAACTATGTTATAGAGTGTAATGCTACAATACAGTGAACTGTAAGGCTTTCCAAAGCTTGGGAACATTGTCTCTCAAGTAATGATGCATTTCATTGATGTGGTAGGCTTTACAAACAACTTACTTGTATTTCTCTCTTTATAACTTTGTGTGACGTACATTTAAAGTTCTAGCCTACTTTAAGTAAATAAAAGAGGTTTCATGCAGTGTTTATTCTGTTCTTAACTCTTATTAAGGATTTACTGGATCTGAGATACCTTTTCTACATGAAGAACTGACTTGGAAAATTTGTTTCAGCTGTTCTAAATGAGTTCTCAACTATTTACTGCCATTTTCTCTAAATTATTCATGTTTTAATATATTTTGCTATATTCGGCCAATTTGACTAAGTATATACAGTGCCCATATGTACAAACAACTTCCTACACACTGTTATGAACAGAAGAAACTGGAGAACACTGTCCCTCAACTATGATATAGAGTGTAATGCTACATTACAGGGAACTGCATTGCTTTCCAATGTTGCTCTATTTGCTGATTTCTCTCTTTCAAGCCTTCTGTGACACAGATGTAAAGTTCTAGGCTACTTTAAGTAAATAAAAGAGGTTTCATGCACTGTTTATTCTGTTCTTAACTCTTATTAAGTATTTACTGGATCTGAGATACCTTTTCTACACTAAGAACTGATTTGGACGATTGGTTTCAGCTGTTCTAAATCAGTTCTCATCAATTTACTGACATTTTCTCTGAATTATTCATGTTTTCATATAGTTTCTATATTCGGCCATCTTGACCAAGTATAAGTATTGCCCATATATACAAACAACTTCCTACACACTGTTATGAACAGAAGAAGCTCGAGAACACTGTCCCTCAACTATGTTATAGAGTGTAATGATACATTATAGTGAAATGCAAGGCTTTCCAAAGCTGCTTAATGTGTTTATATCTCTATTTCAATGGTATTCTGAGTTGTATGAAACACATTTACCGTTCTAGGCTCATTTAAGAAAATGATGTATGATTCATACACTGTTTAATGTTATCTGAACTCTAATTAAGGCTTTTTGGGATCTCAGATAACTTTTATACACAAACAAAAGAATCGGAGAAGTGTTTTATACATATTCTATCACAGTTCTCATCTATTTACTGTTATTTTCCCAGAAATACTTAAGTTTTCTTATAGTTTCTAACAATAGACCAAGAATAAGCATTGGGAACATAGACAAACAACTACCTAAATATTGTTATGAACCTGAAAAGCTCAGGAACATTGTCTCTCAACTGTGTTTTAGAGTTTAATGATACATTTCAGTGAAGTGTAATTAAAAGCTACTCAATTTGCTTATTTCTCTCTTTCAAGCTTTGTGGGACATACATTTAAGGTTCTTGGTTCCTTTAAGTAAAAAATATAGGAGTCATAAACTGTTTAATGTGCTCTCAACTTGAATTGAGGAATTCCTTGATGTTAGGTACCTTTTCTACATGAACAACTGACTTGGAGAATCTGTTTCTGCTGTTCTAAACCGGTTCTCATCATTTACTGCCATTTTCTCTGAATTATTCGTGTTTTCAGGAAGTTTCCTATATTCAGCCTTCTCGTCCAAGTATTAGTATTGCCCACATATAAAAACAACATCTCGCAGACTGTTATAAGCAGAGGAAGCCTGAGAACATTGTCCCTCAACTATGATATAGAGTTTAATGCTACATTACAGTGAACCATAATGCTTACCATAGCTCGGGAACATTTACTCTCAAGTATGTTATAGAGTTTGAGATACATTTAAGTGAGGTTTGAGGCTTTCCAAAAATACTTTATTGGCTTATTTCTCTCTTTCAAGCTTTGCGTGACATACATTTAAAGATCTAGGCTACTTTAATTAAACATATAGGATTCATACACTGTTTAATGTGCTCTCAACTCGAATTAAGAAATTCCTGGATGTTAGATACCTTTTCTATAGTAAGAACTGACTTGGAGAATTCGATTCAGCTGTTCTAAACGAGTTCTCCTCTATTTACTGCCAATTTCTCTGAATTATTCATGTTTTCTTGTAGTTTCCTATATTCAGGCATCTTCATCAAATATAAACATTGCCAACATATACAAACAACTTCCTACTCACTGATATGAACAGAAGAAACTCGAGAACACTGTCCCTCAACTATGTTATAGAGTGTAATGCTACATCACTGTGAACTGTATGGCTTTCCAATTGGCTCAATTTGCTGATTTCTCTCTTTCAATCCTTGTGTGACACACATGTAAAGTTCTAGGCTACTTTAAGTAAATAAAAGAGGTTTCATACACTGCTATTGTGTTCTTAATTCTAATTAAGGATTTCCTGGATCTTAGATACCTTTTCTACACTAAGAACTGATTTGGACAATTGGTTTCAGCTGTTCTTAAAGAGTTCTCAACAATTTACTGACATTTTCTCTGAATTATTCATGTTTTCATATAGTTTCCTATATTTGGCCTTCTTGTCCAAGTATATGCTTTGCCCACATATATAAATACCTTCTACGCACTGTTATGAACGGAAGAAGCTCGAGAACACTGTCCCTCAACTATGTTATAGAGTGTAATGCTACAATCCAGTGAACTGTAAGGCTTTCCAAAGCTTGGGAACATTGTCTCTCAAGTAATGATGCATTTCATTGATGTGGTAGGCTTTACAAAGCAACTTACTTGTATTTCTCTCTTTATAACTGTGTGACATACATTTAAAATTCTAGGCTACTTTAAGTAAAACATAGGATTCATACACTGTTTAATGTGCTCTCAAATCGAATTAAGGAATTCGTGGATGTTAGATACCTTTTCTACATGAAGAACTGACTTGGACAATTTGTTTCAGCTATTCTAAATGAGTTCACATCTATTTACTGCCATTTTCTCTAAATTATTCATGTTTTAATATATTTTGCTATATTCGGCCAATTTGACTAAGTATATACAGTGCCCATATGTACAAACAACTTCCTACACACTGTTATGAACAGAAGAAACTCGAGAACACTGTCCCTCAACTATGATATAGAGTGTAAAGCTACATTACAGGGAACTGCATTGCTTTCCAATGTTGCTCTATTTGCTGATTTCTCTCTTTCAAGCCTTCTGTGACACAGATGTAAAGTTCTAGGGTACTTTAAGTAAATCAGTTCTACACTAAGAACTGATTTGGACGATTGGTTTCAGCTGTTCTAAACCAGTTCTCATCAATTTACTGACATTTTCTCTGAATTATTCATGTTTTCATATAGTTTCTATATTCGGCCATCTTGACCAAGTATAAGCATTGCCCATATATACAAACAACTTCCTACACACTGTTATGAACAGAAGAAGCTCAAGAACACTGTCCCTCAACTATGTTATAGAGTGTAATGATACATTATAGTGAAATGTAAGGCTTTCCAAAGCTGCTTAATGTGTTTATATCTCTATTTCAATGGTGTTCTGACTTGTATGAAACACATTTACCGTTCTAGGCTCATTTAAGAAAATGATATATCATTCATACACTGTTTAACGTTATCTGAATTCTAATTAAGGCTTTTCGGGATCTTAGGTAACTTTTATACACAAACAAAAGAATCGGAGAAGTGTTTTATACATGTTCTTTGCCAGTTCTCATCTATTTACAGTTATTTTCCCAGAAATACTGAAGTTTTCTTATAGTTTCTAACATTAGACCAAGAATAAGCATTGGGAACATGGACAGACAACTACCTAAACATTGTTATGAACCTGAAAAGCTCAGGAACATGGTCTCTCAACTGTGTTTTAGAATTTAATGATACATTTCAGTGAAGTGTAATTAAAAGCTACTCAATTTGCTTATTTCTCTCTTTCAAGCTTTGTGGGACATACATTTAAGGTTCTTGGTTAGTTTAAGTAAAAAATATAGGATTCATAAACTGTTTAATATGCTCTCAACTTGAATTGAGGAATTCTTTGATGTTAGGTACCTTTTCTACATGAACAACTTACTTGGAGAATCTGTTTCTGCTGTTCTAAACCGGTTCTCATCGTTTACTGCCATTTTCTCTGAATTATTTAAGTTTCCTATATTCAGCCTTCTCGTCCAAGTATTAGTATTGCCCACATATACAAACAACATCTCACAGACTGTTATAAGCAGAGGAAGCTGAGAACATTGTCCCTCAACTATGATATAGAGTGTAATGCTACATTACAGTGAACCGTAAGGCTTTCCATAGCTCGGGAACATTTTCTCTCAATTATGTTCTATAGTTTAAGATACATTTCAGTGAGGTTTGAGGCTTTCCAAAGATACTTTATTGGCTTATTTCTCTCTTTCAAGCTTTGCGTGACATACATTTAAAGTTCTAGGCTACTTTAATTAAACATATAAGATTCATACACTGTTTAATGTGCTCTCAACTTGAATTAACAAATTTCTGGATGTTAGATACGTTTTCTATATTAAGAACTGACTTGGAGAATTCGATTCAGCTGTTCTAAACGAGTTCTCCTCTATTTACTGCCAATATCTCTGAATTATTCATGTTTTCTTGTAGTTTCCTATATTCAGGCATCTTCAGCAAGTATAAACATTGCCCACATATACAAACAACTTCCTACACACTGATATGAACAGAAGAAACTCGAGAACACTGTCCCTCAACTATGTTATAGAGTGTAATGCTACATCACTGTGAACTGTATGGCTTTCCAATTGGCTCAATTTGCTGATTTCTCTATTTCAAGCCTTGTGTGACACACATGTAAAGTTCTAGGCTACTTTAAGTAAATAAAAGAGGTTTCATACACTGTTATTGTGTTCTTAATTCTAGTTAAGAATTTCCTGGAGCTTAGATACCTTTTCTACAATAAGAACTGATTTGGACAATTGGTTTCAGCTGTTCTTAAAGAGTTCTCAACAATTTACTGACATTTTCTCTTAATTATTCATGTTTTCATATAGTTTCCTATATTTGGCCTTCTTGTCCAAGTATATGCTTTGCCCACATATACAAATACCTTTCTACGCACAGTTATGAAGGGAAGAAGCTCGAGAACACTGTCCCTCAACTATGTTATAGAGTGTAATGCTACAATCCAGTGAACTGTAAGGCTTTCCAAAGCTTGGGAACATTGTCTCTCAAGTAATGATGCATTTCATTGATGTGGTAGGCTTTACAAAGCAACTTACTTGTATTTCTCTCTTTATAACTTTGTGTGACATACATTTAAAGTTCTAGGCTACTTTAAGTAAAACATATAGGATTCATACACTGTTTAATATGCTCTCAAATCGAATTAAGGAATTCGTGGATGTTAGATACTTTTCTACATGAAGAACTGGCTTGGACTATTTGTTTCAGCTGTTCTAAATGAGTTCTCATCTATTTACTGCCATTTTCTCTAAATTATTCATGTTTTAATATATTTTGCTATATTCGGCCAATTTGACTAAGTATATACAGTGCCCATATGTACAAACAACTTCCTACACACTGTTATGAACAGAAGAAACTCGAGAACACTGCCCCTCAACTATGCTATAGAGTGTAATGCTACATTACAGTGAACTGCATTGCTTTCCAATGTTGCTCTATTTGCTGATTTCTCTCTTTCAAGCCTTCTGTGACACAGATGTAAAGTTCTAGGCTACTTGAAGTAAATGAAAGAGGTTTCCTACCCAGTTTATTGTGTTCTTAACTCTAATTAAACATTTCCTGGATCTTAGATACCTATTCTACACTAAGAACTGATTTGGACAATCAGATTCAGCTTTTCTAAAGGAGTTCGCTTCAATTTCCTGATATTTTCCCTGAATTATTCATGTTTTCATATAGTTTCCTATATTCGGCCTTCTTGTCCAAGTATCAGCATCACCCACATATACAAACAACTCCCTACACCCTGTTATGAACTGAAGAATCTCGAGAAGACTGTCCCTGAACTATGTTATTGAGTGTAATGCTACATTACAGTGAACTGTATTTCTTGCCAATGTTGCTCAATTTGCAGATTTCTCTCTTTCAAGCCTTTTGTGACACAAATGTAAAGTTCTAGGCTACTTTAAGTAAATAAAAGAGGTTTCATGCACTGTTTATTCTGTTCTTAACTCTTATTAAGGATTTACTGGATCTGAGATACCTTTTCTATACTAAGAACAGATTTGGACGATTGGTTTCAGCTGTTCTAAATCAGTTCTCATCAATTTACTGACCGTTTCTCTGAATTATTCATGTTTTCATATAGTTTCTATATTCGGCCATCTTGACCAAGTATAAGCATTGCCCATATATACAAACAACTTCCTACACACTGTTATGAACAGAAGAAGCTCAAGAACACTGTCCCTCAACTATGTGATAGAGTGTAATGATACATTATAGTGAAATGTAAGGCTTTCCAAATCTGCTTAATGTGTTTATATCTCTATTTCAATGGTATTCTGACTTGTATGAAACACATTTACCGTTCTAGGCTCATTTAAGAAAATGATATATGATTCATACAGTGTTGAATGTTATCTGAACTCTAATTAAGGTTTTTGGGATCTTAGATAACTTTTATACACAAACAAAAGAATTGGAGAAGTGTTTTATACATGTACTATGCGAGTTCTCATCGATGTACTGTTATTTTCCCAATATTACTGAACTCTTCTTGTCCTTTCTAACATTTGGCCAGGAATAGATTTGGGAACATGGACAAACAACTACCTAAACACTGTTTTGAACCTTAAAAGACTGGGAAGGTTGTCTCTCAACTATGTTATAGAGTTTAATGATACATTTCAGTTTAGTGTAATTAAAAGCTATCAATTTACTTATTTCTCTCTTTCAAGCTTTGTGTGACATACATTTAAGGTTCCTTTAAGTAAAAAATATATGATTCATACACTGTTTAATGTGCTTTCAACATGAATTAAGTAATTCTTGGATGTTGATACCTTTTCTGCACTAACAACTCACTTGGAGAATCTGGTTCTGCTGTTCTAAACCGGTTCTCATCTATTTACTGATATTTTCTCTGAATAATTCATGTTTTCTTGTAGTTTCCTATATTTGGCCTTCTCGACCAAGTATTAGCATTGCCCACATATACAAACAACATCCCACACACTGTTACAAGCAGAGGAAGCCTGAGAACATTGTCCCTCAAATATGATATAGAGTGCAATGCTGCATTACAGTGAAGGTAAAGCTTTCCAAAGCTCAGGAACATTGTCTCTCAAGTAAGTTATAGAGTTTAATGATATATTTCTGTGAGGTGTTTTTGCTTTTCAAAGCTACTCAATTCGCTCATTTCTCTGTTTCAAGATTTGTGTGACATACATTTAAGTTTCTAGCTTACTTTAAGTAAAAAATATAGGATTCATATACTGTTCAATGTGCTCTCAACTTGAATGAAGGAATTCTTGGATGTTAGATACCTTTTCTACACTAACAACTGACTTGGAGAATCTGTTTCTGATGTTCTAAACCAGTTCTCATCATTTACTGCCATTTCCTCTGAATTATTCATGTTTTCATGTAGTTTCCTGTATTCGGCCATCTTGTCCAACTATAAATATTGCCCACATAGACAAACAATTTCCTGCACACTGTTATGAACAGAAGAAACTCGAGAACACTGTCCCTCAACTATGTTATAGAGTGTAATGCTACATTACAGTGAATAGTATTTCTTTCCAACATTGCTCAATTTGCTGATTTCTCTCTTTCAAGTCTTGTGTGACACACATGTAAAGTTCTATGCTACTTTAAGTAAATAAAAGAGGTTTCATGCACTGTTTATTCTGTTCTTAACTCTAATTAAGGATTTCCTGGATCTGAGATACCTTTTCTACACTAAGAACTGATTTGGACGATTGGTTTCAGCTGTTCTAAATCAGTTCTCATCAATTTACTGAAATTTCTCTGAATATTCATGTTTTCATATGGTTTCTATATTCGGCCATCTGTTACCAAGTATAAGCATTGCCCATATATACAAACAACTTCCTACACACTGTTATGAACAGAAGAAGCTCGAGAACACTGTCCTTCAACTATGTTATAGAGTGTAATGCTACATTACTGTGAACTGTATGGCTTTCCAATTGGCTCAATTTGCTGATTTCTCTTTTCCAAGCCTTGTGTGACACACATGTAAAGTTCTAGGCTACTTTAAGTAAATAAAAGAGGTTTCATACACTGCTATTGTGTTCTTAATACTTATTAAGGATTTCTTGGATCTTGGATACATTTTCTATATTAAGAACTGATTTGGACAATTGGTTTCAGCTGTTCTTAAAGAGTTCTCAACAATTTACTGACATTTTCTCTCAATTATTCATGTTTTCTTATAGTTTCCTATATTTAGCCTTCTTGTCGAAGTATATGCTTTGCCCACATATATAAATACCTTTCTACGCACTGTTATGAACAGAAGAAGCTCGAAAACACTGTCCTTCAACTATGTTATAGAGCATAATGCTACAATACAGTGAACTATAAGGCTTTCCAAAGCTTGGGAACATTGTCTCTCAAGTAATGATGCATTTCAGTGATGTGGTAGGCTTTACAAAGCAACTTACTTGTATTTCTCTCTTTATAACTTTGTGTGACATACATGTAAAGTTCTTGGCTACTTTAAGTAAAACATATAGGATTCATACACTGTGTAATGTGCTCTCAAATCGAATTAAGGAAGTCGTGGATGTTAGATACCTTTTCTACACCAAGAACTGACTTGGACAATTGGTTTCAGCTGTTCTAAACGAGTTCCCATCTATTTACTGCCATTTTCTCTAAATTTTTCATGTTTTAATATATTTTGCTACATTCCGCCAATTTGACTAGGTATATACAATGCCCATATATACAAACAACTTCCTACACACTGTTATGAATAGAAGAAACTCCAGAACACTGTCCCTCAACTATGATATACAGTTTAATGCTACATTACAGTGAACTGCATTGCTTTCCAATGTTGCTCTATTTGCTGATTTCTCTTTTTCAAGCCTTCTGGGACACAGATGTAAAGTTCTAGGCTACTTTAAGTAAATAAAAGAGGTTTCCTATACACTTTATTGTGTTCTTAAATTTAATTAATCATTTCCTGGATCTTAGATACCTTTTCTACACTAAGAACAGATTTGGACAATTGGATTCAGCTTTTCTAAAGGAGTTCGCTTCAATTTACTGATATTTTCCCTGAATTATTCGTGTTTTCATATAGTTTCCTATATTCGACCTTCTTGTCCAAGTATCAGCATCACCCACATATACAAACAACTCCGTACACACTGTTATGAACTGAAGAATCTCGAGAAGACTGTCCCTCATCTATGTTATTGAGTGTAATGCTACATTACAGTGAACTGTAAGGCTTTCCAATGCTGCTTAATGTGTTTATTTCTCTATTTCTATGGTATTCTGCCGTGCATGACACGCATTTACCATTCTAGGCTCATTTAAGTGTATGAATATATGATTCATACACTGTTTAATATGATCTGAACTCTCATTAATGCTTTCCTGGATCATAGATATCTTTTATACACAAACAAAAGACTTGGAGAAGTGTTTTTTACATGTTCTATGCGAGTTCTCATCCATGTACTGTTATTTTCCCAATATTACTGAACTTTTCTTGTCCTTTCTAACATTTGGCCAGGGATAGATTTGGGAACATGGACAAACAACTACCTAAACACTGTTTTGAACCTGAAAAGCCTGGGAAGGTTGTCTCTCAACTATGTAATAGAGTTTAATTATACATTTCAGTTTACTGTAATTAAAAGCTATCAATTTACTTATTTCTCTCTTTCAAGCTTTGTGTGACATACATTTAAGGTTCAAGGTTCCTTTAAGTAAAAAATATAGGATTCATGAACTGTTTAATGTGCTCTCAACTTGAATTAAGGAATTCTTGGATGTTGATACGTTTTCTGCACTAACAACTGACTTGGAGAATCTGGTTCTGCTGTTCTAAACCAGTTCTCATCTATTTACTGCCATTTTCTCTGAATAATTCATGTTTTCATGTAGTTTCCTATATTTGGCCTTCTCGACCAAGTATTAGCAGTGCCCCATATACAAATAACAACCAAAACACTGTTACAAGCAGAGGAAGCCTGAGAACATTGTCCCTTAAAGATGATATAAAGTGCAATGCTACATTACAGTGAATGGAAGCCTTTCCAAAGCTCAGGAACATTGTATCTCAAGTAAGTTATAGAGTTTAATGATATATTTCAGTGAGTTGTTTTTGCTTTTCAAAGCTACTCAATTCGCTCATTTCTCTGTTTCAAGATTTGTGTGACATACATTTAAGTTTCTAGCTTACTTTAAGTAAAAAATATAGGATTCATATACTGTTCAATGTGCTCTCAACTTGAATGAAGGAATTCTTGGATTTTAGATACCTTTTCTACACTAACAACTGACTTGGAGAATCTGTTTCTGCTGTTCTAAACCAGTTCTCATCATTTACTGCCATTTCCTCTGAATTATTCATGTTTTCATGTAGTTTCCTATATTCAGACATCTTGTCCAAGTATAAACATTGCCCACATAGACAAATAACTTCCTACACATTGTAATGAGAATAGGAAGCCTTTGAACATTGTCCCTCAACTATGATATAGACTGTAATGCTACATTTCAGTGAACTGTAAGGCTTTCCAAAGCTCGGGAACATTGTCTCTCAAGTAAGATATATATAGAGTTTAATCATACATTTCATTGTGGTGTTGGGCTTTCCAAAGCTACTTAATTGGCTTATTTCTGTCTTTACAGTTTTCTGTGACATACATTTAAAGTTCTAGGCTCCTTAAGTAAAAAATATCGGATTCATACACTATTTAATGTGCTCTCAACTCGAATTAAGGAATTCCTGTATGTTAGATACCTTTCTAAACTAAGAACTGACTTGGAGAATTCGTTTCAGCTGTTCTAAACGAGTTCTCATCTGTTTACTGCCATTTTCTCTGAATTATTCATGTTTTCATATAGTTTTCTATATTCGGCCTACTTTTCCAAATATAAATATAGCCCACATAGACAAACAACTTCCTACACACTGTAATGAACCGAAGAAACCGGAGAACACTGTCCCTCAGCTATGTTATAGAGTGTAATGCTACATTACAGTGAACTGTAAGGCTTTCCAAAGTTGCTTAATGTGTTTATTTCTCTAATTCAATGGTATTCTGATTGTATGAGTCACATTTACCGTTCTAGGCTCATTTAAGTAAACAATATATGATTCATGCACTGTTAAATGTGCTCTGAACTCTAAATAAGGCTTTCCTGGATCGTTGATACATTTTATACACAAACAAAAGAGTTGGAGAATTGTTTTATACATCTTCTATGCGAGTTCTCATCTATTTACAATTATTTTCCCAGAATTACTGAGGTTTTCTTGTAGTTTCTAACATTAGACCAAGAATAAGCATTGGGAACATGGAGAAACAACTACCTAAACACTGTAATGAACCTGAAAAGCTCGGGAAGATTGCCTCTCAACTTGTTTTGAGAGTTTAATGATACATTTCAGTGAAGAGTAATTAAAAGCTACTCAATTTGCTTATTTCCTTCTTTCAAGCTTTGTGTGACATACATTTAAGTTTCTAGCTTCCTTGAAGTAAAAAATATAGGATTCATACAGTGTGTAATGTGCGCTCAATTCGAATTAAGGAATTCCTGGATGTTAGATACCTTTCTACACTAAGAACTGACTTTGAGAATTCATTTCAGCTGCTCTAAATGAGTTATCATCTATTTACTGCCATTTTCTATGAATTATTCATGTTTTCATGTAGTTTCCTATATTCAGCCATCTTGTCCAAGTATAAACATTGCCCACATAGACAAACAACTTCCTACACACTGTTATGAACAGAAGAAACTCGAGAACACTGTCCCTCAACTATGCTATAGAGTGTAATGCTACATTACAGGTAACTGTATTGCTTCCCAAAGGTACTCAATTTGCTGATTACTCTCTTTCAAGGGTTGTGTGAGACACATGTAAAGTTCGAGGATACTTTAAGTAAATTATAGAGGTTTCATACACTGTTTATTGTGTTCTTAACTCTAATTAAGAATTTCCTGGATGTTGCATACCTTTTCTACACTAAGAACTGACTTGGAGTATGTGTTTCTGCTTTTCTAAAACAGTTCCCATCTATTTACTGCCATTTTCTCTGAATTATTGATGTTTTCATGTAGTTTCCTATATTCAGCCATCTTGTCCAAGTATAAACATTGCCCACATAGACAAACAACTTCCTACACACTGTAATGAGAAGTGGAACCCTTTAAACATTGTCCCTCAACTATGATATAGACTGTAATGCTACATTTCAGTGAACTGTAAGGCTTTCCAAAGCTCGGGAACATTGTCTCTCAAGTAAGATATATATAGAGTTTAATCATACATTTCAGTGTGGTGTTAGACTTTCCAAAGCTACTTAATTGGCTTATTTCTGTCTTTACAGTTTTGTGTGACATACATTTAAAGTTCTAGGCTCCTTAAGTAAAAAATATCGGATTCATACACTGCTTAATGTGCTCTCAACTCGAATTAAGGAATTCCTGGATGTTAGATACCTTTCTACACTAAGAACTGACTTTGAGAATTCATTTCAGCTGCTCTAAACGAGTTATCATCTATTTACTGCCATATTCTCTGAATTATTCATGTTTTCATGTAGTTTCCTATATTCAGCCACCTTGTCCAAGTATAAACATTGCCCACATAGACAAACAACTTCCTACACACTGTAATGAGCAGAGGAAGCCTTTCAACATTGTCCCTCAACTATGATATAGAGTGTAATGATACATTTCAGTGAACTGTAAGGCTTTCCAAAGCTCGGGAACATTGTCTCTCGAGTAAGATATATATAGAGTTTAATCATACATTTCAGTGAGCTGTTAGGGTTTTCAAAGCGACTTAATTGGCTTATTTCTGTCTTTACATCTTTGTGTGACATACATTTAAACTTCTAGGATCCTTAAGTAAAAAATATCGGATTCATACACTGTTTAATGTGCTCTCAACTCGAATTAAGGAATTCCTGGATGTTAGATACCTTTGTACACTAAGAACTGACTTGGAGAATTCGTTTCACCTGTTCGAAACGATTTTTCATCTATTTACTGCCATTTTCTCTGAATTATTCATGTTTTCATGTAGTTTCCTATATTTGGCCTTCTTGTCCAAGTATAAATATAGCCCACATAGACAAACAACTTCCTACACACTGTAATGAACAGAAGAAACCAGAGAACACTATCCCTCAACTATGTTATAGAGTGTAATGCTACATTACAGTGAACTGTAAGGCTTTCCAAAGCTGCTTAATGTGCTTATTTCTCTATTTCAATGGTATTCTGATTGTATGACACACATTTACCGTTCTGGCTCATTTAAGTAAAAAATATATGATTCATACACTGTTAAATGTGATCTGAACTCTAAATAAGGCTTTCCTGGATCTTAGATACATTTTATATACAAACAAAAGAGTTTTAGAATTGTTTTATACTTCTTCTTTGAGAGTTCTCATCTATTTACAATTATTTTCCCAGAATTACTGATGTTTTCTTGTAGTTTCTACCATTAGACCAAGAATAAGCATTGGGAACATGGACAAACAACTACCTAAACACGGTAATGAACCTGAAAAGCTCGGGAACATTGCCTCTCAACTAGTTTTCAGAGTTTAATGATACATTTCAGAGAAGAGTCATTAAAAGCTACTCAATTTGCTTATTACTCTCTTTCAAGCTTTGTGTGACATACATTTAAGGTTCTAGCTTCCTTGAAGTAAAAAATATAGGATTCATAAACTGTGTAAGGTGCTCTCAACTCGAATTAAGGAATTCCTGGATGTTAGATACCTTTCTACACTAAGAACTGACTTTTGAGAATTCGTTTCAGCTGTTCTAAACGAGTTATCATCGATTTACTGCCATTTTCTCTGAATTATTCATGTTTTCATGTAGTTTCCTATATTCAGCCATCTTGTCCAAGTATAAACATTTCCCACATAGACAAACAACTTCCTACACAGTGTTATGAACAGAAGAAACTCGAGAGCACTGTCCCTCAACTATACTATAGAGTGTAATTCTACATTACAGTGAAGTGTATTGCTTCCCAAAGTTGCTCAATTTGCTGATTTCTCTCTTTCAAGGATTGTGTGAGACACATGTAAAGTTCTAGGATACTTTAAGTAAATAAAAGAGGTTTCATACACTGTTTATTGTGTTCTTAACTTTAATTAAGAATTTCCTGGATGTTGGATACGTTTTCTACACTAAGAACTTACTTGGAGTATGTGCTTCTGCTGTTCTAAACCAGTTCTCACCTATTTACTGCCATTTTCTCTGAATTATTCATGTTTTCATGTAGCTTCCTATATTCAGCCATCTTGTCCAAGTATAAACATTGCCCACATAGACAAACAACTTCCTACACACTGTAAGGAGCAGAGGAAGCCTTTGAACACTGTTCCTAAACTATGCTATAGAGTGTAATGCTACATTTCAGTGAACTGTAAGGCTTTCCAAAGCTCGGGAACATTGTCTCTCAAGTAAGATATATATAGAGTTTAATCATACATTTCAGTGAGGTGTTAGGCTTTTCAAAGCTACTTAATTGGCTTATTACTCTCTTTCAAGCTTTGTGTGACATACATTTAAGGTTCTAGCTTACTTTAAGTAAAAAATATAGGATTCATACACTGTGTAATGTGCTCTCAACTCGAATTAAGGAATTCCTGGATGTTAGATACCTTTCTACACTAAGAACTGACTTGGAGAATTCATTTCAGCTGTTCTAAACGAGTTCTCATCTGCTAACTGACATTTTCTCTGAATTATTCATGTTTTCATGTAGTTTCCTATATTCAGCCATCTTGTCCAAGTATAAACATTGCCCACATAGACAAACAACTTCCAATACACTGTTAGGAACAGAAGAAACTCGAGAACACTGTCTCTCCGTTATGCTATAGAGTGTAATGCTACATTACAGTGAACTGTAAGGCTTTCCAAAGCTGCTTAATGTGTTTATTTCTCTATTTCAATGGTATTCTGATTGTACGACACACATTTACCGTTCTAGGCTCATAAACAATATATGATTCATACACTAATAAATGTGATCTGAACTCTGAATAAGGCTTTCCTGGATCGTAGATACATTTTATACACAAACAAAAGAGTTGAAGAATTGTTTTATACATCTTCTATGCGAGTTCTCATCTATTTAAAATTACTTTCCCAGAATTACTGATGTTTTCTTGTAGTTTCTAACATTAGACCAAGAATAAGCATTGGGAACATGGACAAACAACTACCTAAACACTGTAATGAACCTGAAAAGCTCGTGAACATTGCCTGTAACTAGTTTTGAGAGTTTAATGATACAATTCAGTGAAGAGTCATTAAAAGCTACTCAATTTGCATATTTCTCTCTTTCAAGCTTTGTGTGCCATACATTTAAGATTCTAGCTTCCTTGAAGTAAAAAATACAGGATTCATACACTGTGCAATGTGCTCTCAACTCGAATTAAGGAATTCCTGGATGTTATATGCCTTTCTACACTAAGAACTGACTTGGAGAATTCGTTTCAGCTGTTCTGAACGAGTTATCATCTATTTACTGCCATTTTCTCTGAATTATTCATGTTTTCATGTACTTTCCTATATTCAGCCATCTTGTCCAAGTATAAACATTTCCCACATAGACAAACAACTTCCTACACACTGTTATGAACAGAAGAAACTCGAGAATTCTGTCCCTCAACTATGCTATAGAGAGTGATGCTACATTACAGTGAAGTGTATTGCTTCCCAAAGTTGCTCAATTTGCTGATTTCTCTCTTTCAAGCCTTGTGTGAGACACAAGAAAAGTTCTAGGATACTTTAAGTAAATAAAAGAGGTTTCATACAGTGTTTATTGTGTTCTTAACTCTAATTAAGAATTTCCTGGATGTTGGATACCTTTTCTACACTAAGAACTGACTTGGAGTATGTGTTTCTGCTGTTCTAAACCAGTTCTCATCTATTTACTGCTATTTTCTCTGAATTATTCATGTTTTCATGTAGTTTCCTATATTCACCCATCTTGTCCAAGTATAAACATTGCCCACATAGAAAAACAACTTCCTACACACTGTAATGAGCAGAGGAAGCCTTTGAACATTGTCCCTCAACTACCATATAGAGTGTAATGCTACATTTCAGTGAACTGTAAGCTTTCCAAAGCTCGGGAACATTGTCTCTCAAGTAAGATATATATAGAGTTTAATCATACATTTCAGTGAGGTGTTAGGCTTTTCAAATCTACTTAATTGGCTTATTTCTGTCTTTACAGCTTTGTGTGACATACATTTAAATTTCTAGGCTCCATAAGTAAAAAATATTGGATTCATACACGGTTTAATGTTCTCTCAACTAGAATTAAGGAATTCCTGGATGTTAGATACCTTTCTACACTAAGAACTGACTTGGAGAATTCGTTTCAGCTGTTCTAAATGAGTTCCCATCTGTTTACTGCCATTTTCAATGAATTATTCAGGTTTTCATGTAGTTTCCTATATTTGGCCTTCTTGTCCAAGTATAAATATAGCCCACATAGACAAACAACTTCCTACACACTGCAATGAACAGAAGAAACCGGAGAACACTGTCCCTCAACTATGTTATAGAGTGTAAAGCTACATTACAGTGAACTGTAAGGCTTTCCAAAGCTGCTTAATGTGTTTATTTCTCTATTTCAATGGTATTCTGATTGTATGACACACATTTACCGTTCTGGCTCATTTAAGTAAAAAATATATGATTCATACACTGTTAAATGTGATCTGAACTCTAAATAAGGCTTTCCTGGATCGTAGATACATTTTATACACAAACAAAAGAGTTGAAGAATTGTTTTATACTTCTTCTTTGAGAGTTCTCATCTATTTACAATTATTTTCCCAGAATTACTGATGTTTTCTTGTAGTTTCTAACATTAGACCAAGAATAAGCATTGGGAACATGGACAAACAACTACCTAAACACGGTAATGAACCTGAAAAGCTCGGGAACATTGCCTCTCAACTAGTTTTGTGAGTTTAATGATACATTTCAGTGAAGAGTCATTAAAAGCTACTCAATTTACTTATTACTCTCTTTCAAGCTTTGTGTGACATACATTTAAGGTTCTAGCTTCCTTGAAGTAAAAAATATAGGATTCATAAACTGCATAAGGTGCTCTCAACTCGAATTAAGGAATTCCTGGATGATAGATACCTTTCTACACTAAGAACTGACTTTGAGAATTCGTTTCAGCTGTTCTAAACGAGTTATCATCGATTTACTGCCATTTTCTCTGAATTATTCATGTTTTCATGTAGTTTCCTATATTCAGCCATCTTGTCCAAGTATAAACATTGCTCACATAGACAAACAACTTCCTGCACACTGTTATGAACAGAAGAAACTCGAGAGCACTGTCCCTCAACTATACTATAGAGTGTAATGCTACATTACAGTGAAGTGTATTGCTTCCCAAAGTTGCTCAATTTGCTGATTTCTCTCTTTCAATCCTTTTGGGAGACACATGTAAAGTTCTAGAATACTTTAAGTAAATAAAAGAGATTTCATACACTGTTTATTGTGTTCTTAACTCTAATTAAGAATTTCCTGGATGTTGTATACCTTTTCTACACTAAGAACTGACTTGGAGTATGTGTTTCTGCTGTTCTAAACCAGTTTTCATCTATTTACTGCCGTTTTCTCTGAATTATTCATATTTTCATGTAGTTTCCTATATTCAGCCATCTTGTCCAAGTATAAACATTGCCCACATAGACAAAAAACTTCCTACACAGTGTAATGAGCAGAGGAAGCCTTTGAACATTGTCCCTCAACTATGACATAGACTTTAATGCTACATTTCAGTGAACTGTAAGGCTTTCCAAAGCTCGGGAACATTGTTTCTCAAGTAGGATATATATAGAGGTTAATCATACATTTCAGTGAGGTGTTAGGCTTTTCAAAGCTACTTAATTGGCTTATTTCTGTCTTTACAGCTTTGTGTGACATACATTTAAAGTTCTAGGCTCCTTAGGTAAAAAATATCGGATTCATACACTGTGTAATGTGCTCTCAACTCGAATTAAGGAATTCCTGGATGTTAGACACTTTTCTACACTAAGAACAGACTTGGAGAATTCGTTTCAGCTGTTCTAAACGAGTTCTCATCTGTTTACTGCCATTTTCTGTTAATTATTCATGTTTTCATGTAGTTTCCTATATTTGGCCTTCTATTCCAAGTATAAATATAGCCCACATGGAAAAACAACATCCTACACACCGTAATGACCAGAAGAAACCGGAGAACACTGTCCCTCAACTATGTTATAGAGTGTAATGCTACATTACAGTGAACTGTAAGGCTTTCCAAAGCTGCTTAATGTGTTTATTTCTCTATTTCAATGGTATTCTGATTGTAGGACACACATTTACCGTTCAAGGCTCATTTAAGTAAACAATATATGATTCATACACTGTTAAATGTGATCTGAACTCTAAATAAGGCTTTCCTGGATCGTAGATACATTTTATACACAAACAAAAGAGTTTTGAGAATTGTTTTATAAATCTTCTATACGAGTTCTCATCTATTTACAATTATTTTCCCAGAATTACTGATGTTTTCTTGTAGTTTCTAACATTAGACCAAGAATAAGCATTGGGAACATTGACAAACAACTACCTCAACACTGTAATGAACCTGAAAAGCTCGGGAACATTGCCTCTCAACTAGTTTTGAGAGTTTAATGATACATTTCAGTGAAGGGTCATGAAAAGCTACTCAATTTGCTTATTTCACTCTTTCAAGCTTTGTGTGACATACATTTAAGGTTCTAGCTTCCTTGAAGTAAAAAATATAGGATTCATACACTGTGTAATGTGCTCTCAACTCGAATGAAGGAATTCCTGGATGTTAGATACCTTTCTACACTAAGAACTGACTTTGAGAATTCGTTTCAGCTGTTCTAAACGAGTTATCATCTATTTACTGCCATTTTCTCTGAATTGTTCATGTTTTCATGTAGTTTCCTATATTTGCCCTTCTTGTCCAAGTATAAATATAGCCCACATAGACAAACAACTTCCTACACACTGTAATGAACAGAAGAAACCGGAGAACACTGTCCCTCAACTATGTTATAGAGTGTAATGCTACATTACACTGAACTGTAAGGCTTTCCAAAGCTGCTTAATGTGTTTATTTCTCTATTTCAATGGTATTCTTATTGTCCGATACACATTCACCGTTCTAGGCACATTTAAGTAAACAATATATGATTCATACACTGTTAAATGTGATCTGAACTCTAAATAAGGCTTTCCTGGATCGTAGATACATTTTATACACAAACAAAACCGTATTGAGAATTGTTTTATAAATCTTCTATGCGAGTTCTCATCTATTTACAATTATTTTCCCAGAATTACTGATGTTTTCTTGTAATTTCTAACATTAGACCAAGAATAAGCATTGGGAACGTGGACAAACAACTACCTAAACACTGTAATGAACCTGAAAAGCTCGGGAACATTACCTCTCAACTAGTTTTGAGAGTTTAATGATACATTTCAGTGAAGAGTCATGAAAAGCTACTCAGTTTGCTTATTTCTCTCTTTCAAGCTTTGTGTGACATACGTTTAAGGTTCTAGCTTCCTTGAAGTAAAAAATATAGGATTCATACACTGTGTAATATGCTATCAACTCGAATTAAGGCATTCCTGGATGTTACATACCTTTCTACACTAAGAACTGACTTTGAGAATTCGTTTCAGCTGTTCTAAATGAGTTATCATCTATTTACTGCCATTTTCTCTGAATTATTCATGTTTTCATGTAGTTTCCTATATTCAGCCATCTTGTCCAAGTATAAACATTGCCTACATAGACAAACAACTTCCTACACACTGTAATGAACAGAAGAAACCAGAGAACACTATCCCTCAACTATGTTATAGAGTGTAATGCTACATTACAGTGAACTGTAAGGCTTTCCAAAGCTGCTTAATGTGCTTATTTCTCTATTTCAATGGTATTCTGATTGTATGACACACATTTACCGTTCTGGCTCATTTAAGTAAAAAATATATGATTCATACACTGTTAAATGTGATCTGAACTCTAAATAAGGCTTTCCTGGATCTTAGATACATTTTATACACAAACAAAAGAGTTTTAGAATTGTTTTATACTTCTTCTTTGAGAGTTCTCATCTATTTACAATTATTTTCCCAGAATTACTGATGTTTTCTTGTAGTTTCTACCATTAGACCAAGAATAAGCATTGGGAACATGGACAAACAACTACCTAAACACGGTAATGAACCTGAAAAGCTCGGGAACATTGCCTCTCAACTAGTTTTCAGAGTTTAATGATACATTTCAGAGAAGAGTCATTAAAAGCTACTCAATTTGCTTATTACTCTCTTTCAAGCTTTGTGTGACATACATTTAAGGTTCTAGCTTCATTGAAGTAAAAATATAGGATTCATACACTGTTTAATGTGCTCTCAACTCGAATTAAGGAATTCCTGGATGTTAGATACCTTTCTACACTAAGAACTGACTTGGAGAATTCGTTTCAGCTGTTCTAAGCGAGTTATCATCGATTTACTGCCATTTTCTCTGCATTATTCATCTTTTCATGTAGTTTCCTATATTCAGCCATGTTGTCCAAGTATAAACATTTCCCACATAGAGAAACAACTTCCTACACACTGTTATGAACAGAAGAAACTCGAGAGCACTGTCCCTCAACTATACTATAGAGTGTAATTCTACATTACAGTGAAGTGTATTGCTTCCCAAAGTTGCTCAATTTGCTGATTTCTCTCTTTCAAGGATTGTGTGAGACACATGTAAAGTTCTAGGATACTTTAAGTAAATAAAAGAGGTTTCATACACTGTTTATTGTGTTCTTAACTTTAATTAAGAATTTCCTGGATGTTGGATACGTTTTCTACACTAAGAACTTACTTGGAGTATGTGCTTCTGCTGTTCTAAACCAGTTCTCACCTATTTACTGCCATTTTCTCTGAATTATTCATGTTTTCATGTAGCTTCCTATATTCAGCCATCTTGTCCAAGTATAAACATTGCCCACATAGACAAACAACTTCCTACACACTGTAAGGAGCAGAGGAAGCCTTTGAACACTGTTCCTAAACTATGCTATAGAGTGTAATGCTACATTTCAGTGAACTGTAAGGCTTTCCAAAGCTCGGGAACATTGTCTCTCAAGTAAGATATATATAGAGTTTAATCATACATTTCAGTGAGGTGTTAGGCTTTTCAAAGCTACTTAATTGGCTTATTACTCTCTTTCAAGCTTTGTGTGACATACATTTAAGTAAAAAATATAGGATTCATACACTGTGTAATGTGCTCTCAACTCGAATTAAGGAATTCCTGGATGTTAGATACCTTTCTACACTAAGAACTGACTTGGAGAATTCATTTCAGCTGTTCTAAACGAGTTCTCATCTGCTAACTGACATTTTCTCTGAATTATTCATGTTTTCATGTAGTTTCCTATATTCAGCCCTCTTGTCCAAGTATAAACATTGCCAACATAGACAAACAACTTCCTACACACTGTAATGAACAGAAGAAACCGGAGAACACTGTCCCTCAACTATGTTATAGAGTGTAATGCTACATTACACTGAACTGTAAGGCTTTCCAAAGCTGCTTAATGTGTTTATTTCTCTATTTCAATGGTATTCTGATTGTACGACACACATTTACCGTTCTAGGCTCATAAACAATATATGATTCATACACTAATAAATGTGATCTGAACTCTGAATAAGGCTTTCCTGGATCGTAGATACATTTTATACACAAACAAAAGAGTTGAAGAATTGTTTTATACTTCTTCTTTGAGAGTTCTCATCTATTTACAATTATTTTCCCAGAATTACTGATGTTTTCTTGTAGTTTCTAACATTAGACCAAGAATAAGCATTGGGAACATGGACAAACAACTACCTAAACACGGTAATGAACCTGAAAAGCTCGGGAACATTGCCTCTCAACTAGTTTTGTGAGTTTAATGATACATTTCAGTGAAGAGTCATTAAAAGCTACTCAATTTACTTATTACTCTCTTTCAAGCTTTGTGTGACATACATTTAAGGTTCTAGCTTCCTTGAAGTAAAAAATATAGGATTCATACACTGTGTAATGTGCTCTCAACTTTAATTAAGGAATTCCTGGATGTTAGATACCTTTCTAAACTAAGAACTGACTTTGAGAATTCGTTTCAGCTGTTCTAAATGAGTTATCATCGATTTAGTGCCATTTTCTCTGAATTATTCATGTTTTCATGTAGTTTCGTATATTCAGCCATCTTGTCCAAGTATAAACATTGCCCACATAGACAAACAACTTCCTACACACTGTTAGGAACAGAAGAAACTCGAGAACACTGTCCCTCAACTATACTATAGAGTGTAATGCTACATTACAGTGAAGTGTATTGCTTCCCAAAGTTGCTCAATTTGCTGATTTCTCTCTTTCAATCCTTTTGGGAGACACATGTAAAGTTCTAGAATACTTTAAGTAAATAAAAGAGATTTCATACACTGTTTATTGTGTTCTTAACTCTAATTAAGAATTTCCTGGATGTTGTATACCTTTTCTACACTAAGAACTGACTTGGAGTATGTGTTTCTGCTGTTCTAAACCAGTTTTCATCTATTTACTGCCATTTCCTCTGAATTATTCATGTTTCCATGTAGTTTCCTATATTCAGCCATCTTGTCCAAGTATAAACATTGCCCACATAGACAAAAAACTTCCTACACAGTGTAATGAGCAGAGGAAGCCTTTGAACATTGTCCCTCAACTATGACATAGACTTTAATGCTACATTTCAGTGAACTGTAAGGCTTTCCAAAGCTCGGGAACATTGTTTCTCAAGTAGGATATATATAGAGGTTAATCATACATTTCAGTGAGGTGTTAGGCTTTTCAAAGCTACTTAATTGGCTTATTTCTGTCTTTACAGCTTTGTGTGACATACATTTAAAGTTCTAGGCTCCTTAGGTAAAAAATATCGGATTCATACACTGTGTAATGTGCTCTCAACTCGAATTAAGGAATTCCTGGATGTTAGACACTTTTCTACACTAAGAACAGACTTGGAGAATTCGTTTCAGCTGTTCTAAACGAGTTCTCATCTGTTTACTGCCATTTTCTGTTAATTATTCATGTTTTCATGTAGTTTCCTATATTTGGCCTTCTATTCCAAGTATAAATATAGCCCACATGGAAAAACAACATCCTACACACCGTAATGACCAGAAGAAACCGGAGAACACTGTCCCTCAACTATGTTATAGAGTGTAATGCTACATTACAGTGAACTGTAAGGCTTTCCAAAGCTGCTTAATGTGTTTATTTCTCTATTTCAATGGTATTCTGATTGTAGGACACACATTTACCGTTCAAGGCTCATTTAAGTAAACAATATATGATTCATACACTGTTAAATGTTATCTGAACTCTAAATAAGGCTTTCCTGGATCGTAGATACATTTTACACACAAATAAAACAGGTGGAGAATTGTTTTATACATCTTCTATGCGAGTTCTCATCTATTTACAATTATTTTCCCAGAATTACTGATGTTTTCTTGTAGTTTCTAACATTAGACCAATAATAAGCATTGGGAACATTGACAAACAACTACCTCAACGCTGTAATGAACCTGAAAAGCTCGGGAACATTGCCTCTCAACTAGTTTTGAGAGTTTAATGATACATTTCAGTGAAGAGTCATGAAAAGCTACTCAATTTGCTTATTTCACTCTTTCAAGCTTTGTGTGACATACATTTAAGGTTCTAGCTTCCTTGAAGTAAAAAATATAGGATTCATACACTGTGTAATGTGCTCTCAACTCGAATGAAGGAATTCCTGGATGTTAGATACCTTTCTACACTAAGAACTGACTTTGAGAATTCGTTTCAGCTGTTCTAAACGAGTTATCATCTATTTACTGCCATTTTCTCTGAATTGTTCATGTTTTCATGTAGTTTCCTATATTTGCCCTTCTTGTCCAAGTATAAATATAGCCCACATAGACAAACAACTTCCTACACACTGTAATGAACAGAAGAAACCGGAGAACACTGTCCCTCAACTATGTTATAGAGTGTAATGCTACATTACACTGAACTGTAAGGCTTTCCAAAGCTGCTTAATGTGTTTATTTCTCTATTTCAATGACTTATTGTCCGATACACATTCACCGTTCTAGGCACATGTAAACAATATATGATTCATAGAAATGTGATCTGAACTCTAAATAAGGCTTTCCTGGATCGTAGATACATGTATTGAGAATTGTTTAATAAATCTTCTATGCGAGTTCTCATCTATTTACAATTATCCCAGGGAACTACTGATGTCTTGTAATTTCTAACATTAGACCAAGTAAGCATATACAAACAACTACCTAAACACTGTTTAATCAACATTTCAGGAGAGTTTAATGGCTTTCAAAGAGTCATTAAAAGCTACTCAATTTGCTTATTTCTCTCTTTCAAGCTTTGTGTGACATACATTTAAGGTTCTAGCTTCATTGAAGTAAAAATATAGGATTCATACACTGTTTAATATGCTCTCAACTCGAATTAAGGAATTCCTGGATGTTACATACCTTTCTACACTAAGAACTGACTTGGAGAATTCGTTTCAGCTGTTCTAAATGAGTTCTCATCTATTTACTGCCATTTTCTCTGAATTATTCATGTTTTCATGTAGTTTCCTATATTCAGCCTTCTTGTCCAAGTATAAACATTGCCCACATAGACAAACAACTTCCTACACACTGTAATGAACAGAAGAAACTCGAGAACACTGTCTCTCAACTACGTTTTAGAATTTAATGCTACATTACAGTGAAGTTTAAGGCTTTCTCCAAGCTGCTTAATTTGCTTATTTCTCTATTTCAAGCCTTGTGTGACACACATATACTGTTCTAGGCTCCTTTAAGTAAATAATATAGGATTCATACACTGTTTAATGTGATCTTAACTCTAATTAAGGATTTCTTGGATCATAGGTATATTTTATACACTAACAACAGACTTGGAAAAGTGTTTCTGCTGTTCTAGAGTTCTCATCTATTTACAATTATTTTCCCAGAATTACTGATGTTTTCTTGTAGTTTCTAACATTAGACCAAGAATAAGCATTGGGAACATGGACAAACAACTACCTAAACACTGTAATGAACCTGAAAAGCTCGGGAACATTGCCTCTCAACTAGATTTGAGAGTTTAATGATACATTTCAGTGAAGAGTCATGAAAAGCTACTCAATTTGCTTATTTCTCTCTTTCAAGCTTTGTGTGACATACATTTAAGGTTCTAGCTTCCTTGAAGTAAAAAATATAGGATTCATACACTGTGTAATGTGCTCTCAACTCGAATTAAGGAATTCCTGGATGTTAGATACCTTTCTACACTAAGAACTGACTTTGAGAATTCGTTTCAGCTGTTCTAAACGAGTTATCATCTATTTACTGCCATTTTCTCTGAATTATTCATGTTTTCATGTAGTTTCCTATATTCAGCCTTCTTGTCCAAGTATAAATATAGCCCACATAGACAAACAACTTCCTACACACTGTAATGAACAGAAGAAACCGGAGAACACTGTCCCTCAACTATGTTATAGAGTGTAATGCTACATTACAGTGAACTGTAAGGCTTTCCAAAGCTGCTTAATGTGTTTATTTCTCTATTTCAATGGTATTCTTATTGTACGACACACATTTACCGTTCTAGGCTCATTTAAGTAAACAATATATGATTCATACACTGTTAAATGTGATCTGAACTCTAAATAAGGCTTTCCTGGATCGTAGATACATTTTATACACAAACAAAACCGTATTGAGAATTGTTTAATAAATCTTCTATGCGAGTTCTCATCTATTTACAATTATTTTCCCAGAATTACTGATGTTTTCTTGTAGTTTCTAACATTAGACCAAGAATAAGCATTGGGAACCTGGACAAACAACTACCTAAACACTGTAATGAACCTGAAAAGCTCGGGAACATTGCCTCTCAACTAGTTTTGAGAGTTTAATGATACATTTCAGTGAAGAGTCATGAAAAGCTACTCAGTTTGCTTATTTCTCTCTTTCAAGCTTTGTGTGACATACATTTAAGGTTCTAGCTTCCTTGAAGTAAAAAATATAGGATTCATACACTGTGTAATGTGCTCTCAACTCGAATTAAGGAATTCCTGGATGTTACATACCTTTCTACACTAAGAACTGACTTTGAGAATTCGTTTCAGCTGTTCTAAACGAGTTATCATCTATTTACTGCCATTTTCTCTGAATTATTCATGTTTTCATGTAGTTTCCTATATTTAGCCATCTTGTCCAAGTATAAACATTGCCCACATAGACAAACAACTTCCTACACACTGTAATGAACAGAAGAAACCGGAGAACACTGTCCCTCAACTATGTTATAGAGTATAATGCTACATTTCAGTGAACTGTAAGGCTTTCCAAAGCTGGGGAACATTGTCTCTCAATCCCACATAGACAAACAACTTCCTACACAGTGTTATGAACAGAAGAAACTCGAGAGCACTGTCCCTCAACTATACTATAGAGTGTAATTCTACATTACAGTGAAGTGTATTGCTTCCCAAAGTTGCTCAATTTGCTGATTTCTCTCTTTCAAGGATTGTGTGAGACACATGTAAAGTTCTAGGATACTTTAAGTAAATAAAAGAGGTTTCATACACTGTTTATTGTGTTCTTAACTTTAATTAAGAATTTCCTGGATGTTGGATACGTTTTCTACACTAAGAACTGACTTGGAGTATGTGCTTCTGCTGTTCTAAACCAGTTCTCATCTATTTACTGCCATTTTCTCTGAATTATTCATGTTTTCATGTAGTTTCCTATATTCAGCCATCTTGTCCAAGTATAAACATTGCCCACATAGACAAACAACTTCCTACACACTGTAATGAGCAGAGGAAGCCTTTGAACAATGTCCCTCAACTATGCTATAGAGTGTAATGCTACATTTCAGTGAACTGTAAGGCTTTCCAAAGCTCGGGAACATTGTCTCTCAAGTAAGATATATATAGAGTTTAATCATACATTTCAGTGAGGTGTTAGGCTTTTCAAAGCTACTTAATTGGCTTATTACTCTCTTTCAAGCTTTGTGTGACATACATTTAAGGTTCTAGCTTACTTTAAGTAAAAAATATAGGATTCATACACTGTTTCATGTGCTCTCAACTCGAATTAAGGAATTCCTGGATGTTAGATACCTTTCTACACTAAGAACTGACTTGGAGAATTCGTTTCAGCTGTTCTAAACGAGTTCTCATCTGTTTACTGCCGTTTTCTCTGAATTATTCATGTTTTCATGTAGTTTCCTATATTCAGCCCTCTTGTCCAAGTATAAACATTGCCAACATAGACAAACAACTTCCTACACACTGTAATTAACAGAAGAAATCGGAAAACACTGTCCCTCAACTATGTTATAGAGTGTAATGCTACATTACAGTGAACTGTAAGGCTTTCCAAAGCTGCTTAATGTGTTTATTTCTCTATTTCAATGGTATTCTGATTGTACGACACACATTTACCGTTCTAGGCTCATAAACAATATATGATTCATACACTATAAATGTCATCTGAACTCTAAAGAACACTTTCCTGGATCGTAGATACATTTTATACACAAACAAAAGAGTTGAAGAATTGTTTTATACATCTTCTATGCGAGTTCTCATCTATTTAAAATTACTTTCCCAGAATTACTGATGTTTTCTTGTAGTTTCTAACATTAGACCAAGAATAAGCATTGGGAACATGGACAAACAACTACCTAAACACTGTAATGAACCTGAAAAGCTCGGGAACATTGCCTGTCAACTAGTTTTGAGAGTTTAATGATACATTTCAGTGAAGAGTCATTAAAAGCTACTCAATTTGCTTATTTCTCTCTTTCAAGCTTTGTGTGACATACATTTAAGATTCTAGCTTCCTTGAAGTAAAAAATATAGGATTCATACACTGTTTAATGTGCTCTCAACTCGAATTAAGGAATTCCTGGATGGTTTATACCTTTCTACACTAAGAACTGCCTTGGAGAATTCGTTTCAGCTGGTCTAAACGAGTTATCATCTATTTACTGCCATTTTCTCTGAATTATTCATGTTTTCATGTAGTTTCCTATATTCAGCCATCTTGTCCAAGTATAAACATTGCCCACATAGACAAACAACTTCCTACACACTGTTATGAACAGAAGAAACTCGAGAATACTGTCCCTCAACTATGCTATAGAGAGTAATGCTACATTACAGTGAAGTGTATTGCTTCCCAAAGTTGCTCAATTTGCTGATTTCTCTCTTTCAAGCCTTGTGCGACACACATGTAAAGTTCTAGGATACTTTAAGTAAATAAGAGAGGTTTCATACACTGTTTATTGTGTTCTTAACTCTAATTAAGAATTTCCTGGATGTTGGATACCTTTTCTACACTAAGAACTGACTTGGAGTATGTGTTTCTGCTGTTCTAAACCAGTTCTCATCTATTTACTGCTATTTTCTCTGAATTATTCATGTTTTCATGTAGTTTCCTATATTCACCCATCTTGTCCAAGTATAAACATTGCCCACATAGAAAAACAACTTCCTACACACTGTAATGAGCAGAGGAAGCCTTTGAACATTGTCCCTCAACTATCATATAGAGTGTAATGCTACATTTCAGTGAACTGTAAGCTTTCCAAAGCTCGGGAACATTGTCTCTCAAGTAAGATATATATAGAATTTAATCATACATTTCAGTGAGGTGTTAGGCTTTTCAAATCTACTTAATTGGCTTATTTCTGTCTTTACAGCTTTGTGTGACATACATTTAAATTTCTAGGCTCCTTAAGTAAAAAATATCGGATTCATACACTGTTTAATGTGCTCTCAACTCGAATTAAGGAATTCCTGGATGTTAGATACCTTTCTACACTAAGAACTGACTTGGAGAATTCGTTTCAGCTGTTCTAAATGAGTTCTCATCTGTTTACTGCCATTTTCTCTGAATTATTCATGTTTTCATGTAGTTTCCTATATTTGGCCTTCTTGTCCAAGTATAAATATAGCCCACATAGACAAACAACTTCCTACACACTGTAATGACCAGAAGAAATCGGAGAACACTGTCCCTCAACTATGTTATAGAGTGTAATGCTACATTACAGTGAACTGTAAGGCTTTCCAAAGCTGCTTAATGTGTTTATTTCTCTATTTCAATGGTATTCTGATTGTATGACACACATTTACCGTTCTGGCTCATTTAAGTAAAAAATATATGATTCATACACTGTTAAATGTGATCTGAACTCTAAATAAGGCTTTCCTGGATCGTAGATACATTTTATACACAAACAAAAGAGTTGAAGAATTGTTTTATACTTCTTCTTTGAGAGTTCTCATCTATTTACAATTATTTTCCCAGAATTACTGATGTTTTCTTGTAGTTTCTAACATTAGACCAAGAATAAGCATTGGGAACATGGACAAACAACTACCTAAACACTGTAATGAACCTGAAAAGCTCGGGAACATTGCCTCTCAACTAGTTTTGTGAGTTTAATGATACATTTCAGTGAAGAGTCATTAAAAGCTACTCAATTTGCTTATTACTCTCTTTCAAGCTTTGTGTGACATACATTTAAGGTTCTAGCTTCCTTGAAGTAAAAAATATAGGATTCATACAGTGTAATGTGCTCTCAACTCGAATTAAGGAATTCCTGGATGTTAGATACCTTTCTACACTAAGAACTGACTTTGAGAATTCGTTTCAGCTGTTCTAAACGAGTTATCATCTATTTACTGCCATTTTCTCTGAATTATTCATGTTTTCATGTAGTTTCCTATATTCAGCCATCTTGTCCAAGTATAAACATTGCCCACATAGACAAACAACTTCCTACACACTGTTATGAACAGAAGAAACTCGAGAGCACTGTCCCTCAACTATGCTATAGAGTGTAATGCTACATTACAGTGAAGTGTATTGCTTCCCAAAGTTGATCAATTTGCTGTTTTCTCTCTTTCAATCCTTTTGGGAGACACATGTAAAGTTCTAGAATACTTTAAGTAAATAAAAGAGATTTCATACACTGTTTATTGTGTTCTTAACTCTAATTAAGAATTTCCTGGATGTTGGATACCTTTTCTACACTAAGAACTGACTTGGAGTATGTGTTTCTGCTGTTCTAAACCAGTTCTCATCTATTTACTGCCATTTTCTCTGAATTATTCATGTTTTCATGTAGTTTCCTATATTCAGCCATCTTGTCCAAGTATAAACATTGCCCACATAGACAAAAAACTTCCTACACACTGTAATGAGCAGAGGAAGCCTTTGAACATTGTCCCTCAACTATGATATAGAGTTTAATGCTACATTTCAGTGAACTGTAAGGCTTTCCAAAGCTCGGGAACATTGTCTCTCAAGTAGGATATATATAGAGGTTAATCATACATTTCAGTGAGGTGTTAGGCTTTTCAAAGCTACTTAATTGGCTTATTTCTGTCTTTACAGCTTTGTGTGACATACATTTAAAGTTCTAGGCTCCTTAGGTAAAAAATATCGGATTCATACACTGTGTAATGTGCTCTCAACTCGAATTAAGGAATTCCTGGATGTTAGACACTTTTCTACACTAAGAACAGACTTGGAGAATTCGTTTCAGCTGTTCTAAACGAGTTCTCATCTGTTTACTGCCATTTTCTCTTAATTATTCATGTTTTCATGTAGTTTCCTATATTTGGCCTTCTTTTCCAAGTATAAATATAGCCCACATGGAAAAACAACTTCCTACACACTGTATTGACCAGAAGAAACCGGAGAACACTGTCCCTCAACTATGTTATAGAGTGTAATGCTACATTACAGTGAACTGTAAGGCTTTCCAAAGCTGCTTAATGTGTTTATTTCTCTATTTCAATGGTATTCTGATTGTAGGACACACATTTACCGTTCAAGGCTCATTTAAGTAAACAATATATGATTCATACACTGTTAAATGTGATCTGAACTCTAAATAAGGCTTTCCTGGATCGTAGATACATTTTATACACAAACAAAAGAGTTTTGAGAATTGTTTTATAAATCTTCTATACGAGTTCTCATCTATTTACAATTATTTTCCCAGAATTACTGATGTTTTCTTGTAGTTTCTAACATTAGACCAAGAATAAGCATTGGGAACATTGACAAACAACTACCTCAACACTGTAATGAACCTGAAAAGCTCGGGAACATTGCCTCTCAACTAGTTTTGAGAGTTTAATGATACATTTCAGTGAAGAGTCATGAAAAGCTACTCAATTTGCTTATTTCACTCTTTCAAGCTTTGTGTGACATACATTTAAGGTTCTAGCTTCCTTGAAGTAAAAAATATAGGATTCATACACTGTGTAATGTGCTCTCAACTCGAATGAAGGAATTCCTGGATGTTAGATACCTTTCTACACTAAGAACTGACTTTGAGAATTCGTTTCAGCTGTTCTAAACGAGTTATCATCTATTTACTGCCATTTTCTCTGAATTGTTCATGTTTTCATGTAGTTTCCTATATTTGCCCTTCTTGTCCAAGTATAAATATAGCCCACATAGACAAACAACTTCCTACACACTGTAATGAACAGAAGAAACCGGAGAACACTGTCCCTCAACTATGTTATAGAGTGTAATGCTACATTACACTGAACTGTAAGGCTTTCCAAAGCTGCTTAATGTGTTTATTTCTCTATTTCAATGGTATTCTTATTGTCCGATACACATTCACCGTTCTAGGCACATTTAAGTAAACAATATATGATTCATACACTGTTAAATGTGATCTGAACTCTAAATAAGGCTTTCCTGGATCGTAGATACATTTTATACACAAACAAAACCGTATTGAGAATTGTTTTATAAATCTTCTATGCGAGTTCTCATCTATTTACAATTATTTTCCCAGAATTACTGATGTTTTCTTGTAATTTCTAACATTAGACCAAGAATAAGCATTGGGAACGTGGACAAACAACTACCTAAACACTGTAATGAACCTGAAAAGCTCGGGAACATTACCTCTCAACTAGTTTTGAGAGTTTAATGATACATTTCAGTGAAGAGTCATGAAAAGCTACTCAGTTTGCTTATTTCTCTCTTTCAAGCTTTGTGTGACATACGTTTAAGGTTCTAGCTTCCTTGAAGTAAAAAATATAGGATTCATACACTGTGTAATATGCTATCAACTCGAATTAAGGCATTCCTGGATGTTACATACCTTTCTACACTAAGAACTGACTTTGAGAATTCGTTTCAGCTGTTCTAAATGAGTTATCATCTATTTACTGCCATTTTCTCTGAATTATTCATGTTTTCATGTAGTTTCCTATATTCAGCCATCTTGTCCAAGTATAAACATTGCCCACATAGACAAACAACTTCCTACACACTGTAATGAGCAGAGGAAGCCTTTGAACATTGTCCCTCAACTATGATATAGAGTGTAATGCTACATTTCAGTGAACTGTAAGGCTTTCCAAAGCTCGGGAACATTATCTCTCAATTAAGATATATATAGAGTTTAATCATACATTTCAGTGAGGTGTTAGGCTTTTCAAAGCGACTTAATTGGCTTATTTCTGTCTTTACAGCTTTGTGTGACATACATTTAAAGTTCTAGGCTCCTTAAGTAAAAAATATCGGATTCATACACTGCTTAATGTGCTCTCAACTCGAATTAAGGAATTCCTGGATGTTAGACACCCTTCTACACTAAGAAATGACTTGGAGAATTCGTTTCAGCTGTTCTAAAAGAGTTCTCATCTGTTTACTGCCATTTTCTCTGAATCATTCAGGTTTTCATGTAGTTTCCTATATTTGGCCTTCTTGTCCAAGTATAAATATAGCCCACATAGACAAACAACTTCCTACACACTGTTATGAACAGAAGAAACTCGAGAACACTGTCCCTCAACTATGCTATAGAGTGTAATGCTACATTACAGTGAAGTGTATTGCTTCCCAAAGTTGCTCAATTTGCTGATTTCTCTCTTTCAAGCCTTGTGTGAGACACATGTAAAGTTCTAGCATACTTTAAGTAAATAAAAGAGGTTTCATACACTGTTTATTGTGTTCTTAACTCTAATTAAGAATTTCCTGGATGTTGGATACCTTTTCTACAGTAAGAACTGACTTGGAGTATGTGTTTCTGCTGTTCTAAACCAGTTCTCATCTATTTACTGCCATTTTCTCTGAATTATTCATGTATTCATGTAGTTTCCTATATTCAGCCATCTTGTCCAAGTATAAACATTGCCCACATAGATAAAAAACTTTCTACACACTGTAATGAGCAGAGGAAGCCTTTGAACAATGTCTCTCAACTATGATATAGAGTTTAATGCTACATTTCAGTGAACTGTAAGGCTTTCCAAAGCTCAGGAACATTGTCTCTCAAGTAGGATATATATAGAGGTTAATCATACATTTCAGTGAGGTGTTAGGCTTTTCAAAGCTACTTAATTGGCTTATTTCTGTCTTTACAGCTTTGTGTGACATACATTTAAAGTTCTAGGCTCCTTAGGTAAAAAATATCGGATTCATACACTGTGTAATGTGCTCTCAACTCGAATTAAGGAATTCCTGGATGTTAGACACTTTTCGACACTAAGATCAGACTTGGAGAATTCGTTTCAGCTGTTCTAAACGAGTTCTCATCTGTTTACTGCCATTTTCTCTTAATTATTCATGTTTTCATGTAGTTTCCTATATTTGGCCTTCTTGTCCAAGTATAAATATAGCCCACATGGACAAACAACTTCCTACACACTGTAATGAACAGAAGAAACCGGAGAACACTGTCCCTCAACTATGTTATAGAGGGTAATGCTACATTACAGTGAACTGTAAGGCTTTCCAAAGCTGCTTAATGTGTTTATTTCTCTATTTCAATGGTATTCTGATTGTAGGACACACATTTACCGTTTAAGGCTCATTTAAGTAAACAGTATATGATTCATACACTGTTAAATGTGATCTGAACTCTAAATAAGGCTTTCCTGGATCGTAGATACATTTTATACACAAACAAAAGAGTTTTGAGAATTGTTTTATAAATCTTCTATACGAGTTCTCATCTATTTACAATTATTTTCCCAGAATTACTGATGTTTTCTTGTAGTTTCTAACATTAGACCAAGAATAAGCATTGGGAACATTGACAAACAACTACCTCAACACTGTAATGAACCTGAAAAGCTCGGGAACATTGCCTCTCAACTAGTTTTGAGAGTTTAATGATACATTTCAGTGAAGAGTCATTAAAAGCTACTCAGTTTGCTTATTTCTCTCTTTCAAGCTTTGTGTGACATACATTTAAGGTTCTAGCTTCCTTGAAGTAAAAAATATAGGATTCATACACTGTGTAATGTGCTCTCAACTCGAATGAAGGAATTCCTGGATGTTAGATACCTTTCTACACTAAGAACTGACTTTGAGAATTCGTTTCAGCTGTTCTAAACGAGTTATCATCTATTTACTGCCATTTTCTCTGAATTGTTCATGTTTTCATGTAGTTTCCTATATTTGCCCTTCTTGTCCAAGTATAAATATAGCCCACATAGACAAACAACTTCCTACACACTGTAATGAACAGAAGAAACGGGAGAACACTGTCCCTCAACTATGTTATAGAGTGTAATGCTACATTACACTGAACTGTAAGGCTTTCCAAAGCTCGGGAACATTATCTCTCAATTAAGATATATATAGAGTTTAATCATACATTTCAGTGAGGTGTTAGGCTTTTCAAAGCGACTTAATTGGCTTATTTCTGTCTTTACAGCTTTGTGTGACATACATTTAAAGTTCTAGGCTCCTTAAGAAAAAAATATCGGATTCAAACACTGCTTAATGTGCTCTCAACTCGAATTAAGGAATTCCTGGATGTTAGACACCCTTCTACACTAAGAAATGACTTGGAGAATTCGTTTCAGCTGTTCTAAAAGAGTTCTCATCTGTTTACTGCCATTTTCTCTGAATCATTCAGGTTTTCATGTAGTTTCCTATATTTGGCCTTCTTGTCCAAGTATAAATATAGCCCACATAGACAAACAACTTCCTACACACGGTTATGAACAGAAGAAACTCGAGAACACTGTCCCTCAACTATGCTATAGAGTGTAATGCTACATTACAGTGAAGTGTATTGCTTCCCAAAGTTGCTCAATTTGCTGATTTCTCTCTTTCAAGCCTTGTGTGAGACACATGTAAAGTTCTAGGATACTTTAAGTAAATAAAAGAGGTTTCATACACTGTTTATTGTGTTCTTAACTCTAAGAATTTCCTGGATGTTGGATACCTTTTCTACAGTAAGAACTGACTTGGAGTATGTGTTTCTGCTGTTCTAAACCAGTTCTCATCTATTTACTGCCATTTTCTCTGAATTATTCATGTATTCATGTAGTTTCCTATATTCAGCCATCTTGTCCAAGGATAAACATTGCCCACATAGACAAGAAACTTCCTACACACTGTAATGAGCAGAGGAAGCCTTTGAACAATGTCTCTCAACTATGACATAGACTTTAATGCTACATTTCAGTGAACTGTAAGGCTTTCCAAAGCTCGGGAACATTGTCTCTCAAGTAGGATATATATAGAGGTTAATCATACATTTCAGTGAGGTGTTAGGCTTTTCAAAGCTACTTAATTGGCTTATTTCTGTCTTTACAGCTTTGTGTGACATACATTTAAAGTTCTAGGCTCCTTAGGTAAAAAATATCGGATTCATACACTGTGTAATGTGCTCTCAACTCGAATTAAGGAATTCCTGGATGTTAGACACTTTTCTACACTAAGATCAGACTTGGAGAATTCGTTTCAGCTGTTCTAAACGAGTTCTCATCTGTTTACTGCCATTTTCTCTTAATTATTCATGTTTTCATGTAGTTTCATATATTTGGCCTTCTTGTCCAAGTATAAATATAGCCCACATGGACAAACAACTTCGTACACAGTGTAATGAACAGAAGAAACCGGAGAACACTGTCCCTCAACTATGTTATAGAGGGTAATGCTACATTACAGTGAACTGTAAGGCTTTCCAAAGCTGCTTAATGTGTTTATTTCTCTATTTCAATGGTATTCTTATTGTACGACACACATTTACCGTTTAAGGCTCATTTAAGTAAACAGTATATGATTCATACACTGTTAAATGTGATCTGAACTCTAAATAAGGCTTTCCTGGATCGTAGATATATTTTATACACAAACAAAAGAGTTTTGAGAATTGTTTTATAAATCTTCTATGCGAGTTCTCATCTATTTACAATTATTTTCCCAGAATTACTGATGTTTTCTTGTAGTTTCTAACATTAGACCAAGAATAAGCATTGGGAAAATGAACAAACAACTAACTAAACACGGTAATGAACCGGAAAAGCTCGGGAACATTGCCTCTCAACTAGTTTTGAGAGTTTAATGATACATTTCAGTGAAGAGTCATGAAAAGCTACTCAATTTGCTTATTTCTCTCTTTCAAGCTTTGTGTGACATACTTTTAACGTTCTAGCTTCCTTGAAGTAAGAAATATAGGATTCATACACGGTGTAATGTGCTCTCAACTCGAATTAAGGAATTCCTGGATGTTAGATACCTTTCTATACTAAGAACTGACTTTGAGAATTCGTTTCAGCTGTTCTAAACCAGTTATCATCTATTTACTGCCATTTTCTCTGAATTATTCATATTTTCATGTAGTTTCCTATATTCAGCCGTCTTGTCCAAGTATAAACATTGCCCACATAGACAAACAACTTCCTGCACACTGTAATGAGCAGAGGAAGCCTTTGAACATTGTCTCTCAACTATGATATAGAGTTTAATGCTACATTTCAGTGAACTGTAAGGCTTTCCAATGCTCGGGAACATTGTCTCTCAAGTAAGATATGTATAGAGTTTAATCATACATTTCAGTGAGGTGTTAGGCTTTTCAAAGCTACTTAATTGGCTTATTTCTGTCTTTACAGCTTTGTGTGACATACATTTAAAGTTCTAGGCTCCTTAAGTAAAAAATATCAGATTCATACACTGTTTAATGTGCTCTCAACTCGAATTAAGGAATTCCTGGATGTTAGACACTTTTCTACACTAAGAACTGACTTGAAGAATTCGTTTCAGCTGTTCTAAACGAGTTCTCATCTGTTTACTGACATTTTCTCTGAATTATTCATGTTTTCATGTAGTTTCCTATATTTGGCCTTCTTGTCCAAGTATAAATATAGCCCACATAGACAAACAACTTCCTACACACTGTAATGAACAGAAGAAACGGGAGAACACTGTCCCTCAACTATGTTATAGAGTGTAATGCTACATTACACTGAACTGTAAGGCTTTCCAAAGCTGCTTAATGTGTTTATTTCTCTATTTCAATGGTATTCTGATTGTCCGATACACATTCACCATTCTAGGCACATTTAAGTAAACAATATATGATTCATACACTGTTAAATGTGATCTGAACTCTAAATAAGGCTTTCCTGGATCGTAGATACATTTTATACACAAACAAAACCGTATTGAGAATTGTTTT